>JAKCPI010000035.1:0-20030 GCA_023213315.1 Euborellia annulipes
CAAAATACCGCATAATTCGCATATTATTATGTATTTCATATACAGTGATCAAAGAATATATAAATATGTTTATATATGTTTTTGTATTGTTTTACGGTTGCTGTTTTGCATTATATCAATAAATCGTTTTTGTTCTGGTTCAACCACAACTAATTTTCTCTTAACTCTTTTAAATTATTTAAAAGGTTATGGGCCCAGGTTCACGCTAGTTGCGGAGAACATTAAGAAATATTAGTTAAGAGAAAATATATTAAAGCAAACCAAGGCAAGTTAAGAAGTATTTGAGAGGTATCATTTTTATTTAATATTGATTTATATTTACCTTTGGAGGCTCGTACTATGGCTGCTGAAAAATTAGATATTTCATCTATTATCAAATTTTCAGGAGATAATTACCTTCAATGGAAATTTCAAATTTCCTGTGCTCTAAAAGCCAAGGGTTTATTAAGTATAGCCACTGGTGAATATCGAAAGCCTACAGAAGAAAATAGACCCAAAGAAAAAGAAAATTGGGAGAAAAATGATGCCCTAGCTATGTTTATTATAACTGCCTCAATGGATTTCAAACAGATAAGTTTAATCCAAAAATTGTCAATCATCTCATGAAATCCTTAGAAAATTAGATTCTATTTATGAACAAAAAACCGAAACAAATAAAATGTTATTACATGAACGTTTCCACCAATATAAGATGTCAACAAACGACACTATAGCCCAACATGTAGCTAAAATAGAGACACTAGCTCGTCAAATTAGAGAGAGTGGTGACAATATTAGTGATATGGCCTTAATAACTAAGATTTTGTCAACTCTACCTTTGAAATATAGAAGTTTTCGTCAAGCCTGGTTATCTATGCCAGAAGAGAAACAAACGGTATCGAATTTGACGGCAAGATTAATAGATGAAGAAGCGAGTTTGTCTCGCTCAAGGAAGCCACTGATAGTGCTTTGGCAACAACTTTTGAAAACGTTCTAATACTGATGAAGACAAGAAGAAGCAAAACGCAAGAAATGGTCACATGTTATAAATGTGTCAAAAAAAGAGCAGTTACCATTTTGCGAACGGAGTGCCGCAATCCTAAGAAAAATACAAGATGGAAGAAATCAAATGAACTCAATCCAAAAACTCAATCCAACTATTCAGCATTTAATATCAGAACTACTATTTTCAACAACAACCTCAGAAGAAAATTGTTCCTGACAGCTTCAAGGCATATGACAGACATAAAGAATTTTCTAAGTATCGATAAAGTTGAAGATTACAATGTTAAGTTTGGAGATGGTTCAAATTCTTTTGAGAATAGCTGGAAAGGAGAAATTAAAACAAGCAAAAATATCTAAATGGAGAAATAGTGGTGATTTGATTTAAAGATACCTGTATGTTGAAGGCTGAAAAGAAATTTATTTTCTGGAAGGCACCTTATCAAGAGCTGGTTTTAAAAAATTATAAAAGATGGAGAAGTTGCTGAAATTCTTGAAAATGGCAAAGTAGTTGCTTGTGGTCATCTCCAACCAAATAATTTATACAAGATGCTCTTCAAGACTGTTTTTCAAGATGAAGCAAATTCAACTGAAAAATCAAATTTTAGATTATGGCACGAACGATTAGGTCACATAAATTCGGGACCTATATGAAAGAAATGATATCGAAAGGAATTATTAATGATATTGAAAATATTGAAATGGAAAATTTTACATGCGAAGGTTGTGCTTATGGAAAGCAACATAAATTTTCATTTTCTTCTTCTGAGAATATAAAACTAAAGCCAGGTGAGCGAATTTTAGTGATTTGTGTGGTCCGATGTCCAAGTCTTCTATTGGAGGAGCTCGTTATTTTCTTTCTTTTAAGGATGACTACTCAGGATTTAGAGTTGTATACTTTTTGAAACATAAAAGCGATACTCTTCAATATTTCAAGGAATATATGAAATTATTAAAAAATAATTTTGGTCGAAATATAAGGGTTCTTCACACTGACAACGGGACCGAATATGTAAATCATGAATTTAAAAATTTTCTTTCACAAAAGGAATTATTCATGAAAGAACGGCTCCATATACACCTGAACAAAATGGTCGAGTTGAGAGGGATATGCGAACCGTAGTTGAAAGTGCAAGAGCAATGCTTTATTCAAGAGAGGTACCATTAGAACTATGGGCAGAAGCGGTGAATACAGCTGTCTATATTCTAAATAGAACAATTTCAAGACGAACGCCGAATTCAACTCCTTTTGAATTATGGACGGGCAAGAAAGCATCACTCAAGCATTTACGAACATTCGGTACTCAAGCTTATATGTTCATTCCTGATGAAAATAGAAAGAAATTAGACAAAAAGTCCATTAAAGTAATTTTTGTTGGATACGATGGATATTCTAACAATTATAGACTTTTTGATCCATTATCAAAGAAGATTCACATTTCAAGAAATGTTATTTTTGATGAATCTAATAATAAATGTTTATATCCTCCTGAATATACAAAATTAACTATAGAAAAAGAACCTGAAAAAGAAATTGAGAAAGAAGAAAATAAAGAAATTTTTCAAGATAAACAGAATGAAAATGAAAAAGATGAAAAAGAAGTTCAAAGAGAAATAAATGAAGAAGAAACTAAAAGAAATCATTATAATTTACGTTCAAGAGAAAATATTAAATTACCTAATAAATATAATTATGAAGCGATGTATATCGAAGAAGAACCAATAACTTTTGAAGAAGCAACAAAATCGCCAAATAAGAAAAAATGGATGGAAGCCATTAGAGAAGAGTTAGATTCTCATGATTTAAACAATACATGGACTATTGTACCCCGACCTGAAAATAAGAATACAATAGGATCGAAATGGGTTTTTAAAATAAAAAGAAACACTTCTGGAGAAATTACAAGATATAAAGCCAGACTTTGTGCAAAAGGTTTTACACAAAAAGAAGGCATCGATTACAAGGAAACTTTTTCTCCAACAACAAGGTATGACTCAATAAGATTTCTTCTATCTGTTGCAGTTCAAATGAATTTAGAAATTATACAATTTGATGTTAAAACCGCATTTCTCAATGGGGACCTTGAAGAAGAAATTTTCATGGAACCTCCTGAAGGAACCAATATTGATGAAACGAAGGTTTGTCGTCTCAATAAGTCACTTTATGGACTGAAACAGGCATCAAGATGCTGGAATCGAAAATTTGATGGGTTCATGAAGGAATTAAATTTTATTCAATTCAAAGGCGACACCTGTTTATACAAAGGACAAATAAATGATCCAAATGTAAAGCTGACGGCGGCATCAACTGAAAAAGAAAATCTTGACTTACCTTACAGAGAAGCTGTCGGTAGTTTAGTTTTTCTCGCCACAAAGATAATAAGATACTTGAAAGGAACACAGCACTTAGGTATTATGTATCAACGAGACACTGGCCAAATTAAAATTGCTGGCTATTCTGATTCCGATTACGCAGGAAATTTAGACACGAGGCGCTCGACAACAGGAAGTTTTTTTTTTTTACTTACCTTCAAAAGAACAAATCGCAGACATCACGACACGGCTTTGCCCAAAGATTTGTTTTTCAAACATCGTGATGAATTGTTGAAAATGAAATGAAGCTAATATTTTGTAAATTGGCACTGTATTTGAAATTGAGTTTAAATATGCTCATTAAGGGGGTGTGTCAAAATACCGCATAATTCGCATATTATTATGTATTTCATATACAGTGATCAAAGAATATATAAATATGTTTATATATGTTTTTGTATTGTTTTACGGTTGCTGTTTTGCATATATCAATAAATCGTTTTTGTTCTGGTTCAACCACAACTAATTTTATAGAGTTAAAATGCAAAAAAAATATTTTAAAATTTCAATTTTCTTCGAAAAATAAAGTATGTGTTGTAATTTTACATACATTGTATAGCAATTTTCGTTAAAAATTGAATTTTTTTCTAAAGCAGTTTGGGAATTCTAAAATTACCACTCATTTTCATTTTTTGTAAAAAAATTTTGTTTATTTTACAATTGTGTACGAAGCAAATTATATAAACAAAAAAACATACTAAATTTAGTAAGTTTTTACAAAAATCATATTCAAATGTATTGTAATTTTCGGAAAGGCGTTTGAAAATTAAAATGAAAATGTGTGGTAATTTTAGAATTTTAAACTGCTTTCGAAAAAAATACTTTTTTTTTAACGAAAATGTATGTAAAATTATAATACATATTTTTCGAAGAAAATTTTAATCTTAAAATGTTTTTTTTTTGTTGTTGTTGTAAATATTTGAACGCATAAATTTAACAGATAAATGCATAGTAGTTATCATTTATAAGGGAAATTTGTAAATTTAGTATTCCAAAACACACCAAAATTAAGGATTTTTTAGTGTATGATTGGGGTTTAATATATTTTCTATCCAGATAATGCAATGAGAAATAAAAAACGTGTCAGAGCTCATAAAATCTATTGTTAAAATTTATTTTATCACAATAATAGTGATGCCCTGGGCAAGAGTATAGCAGTAGAGCTCTTGTGTTAAAGAGTCAGGGGTTCGCATCTCGTCTTATGCTCTTTCAATTGGCTATAAATACGGAAATACCCCCCCCCCCCCCTTGTAGCCCAGAGGTTAGAGATAGTGAGAAATGTCAAGTCAAGGGAAGTGGGTTCGAACATCTGGCAGTTGTATGAATATTTATTTATATCATTTGGATACCAAATGACCTGACTCCAAAATATATCGTATTCTTACAACGAATATCGTCTAGATGGCTTAATTTTTCGCCTTTTAGAATAAGAGCACTTTTTCACTTAATATTTATCACTTAATCCTTCAATTGATCATTTTATCGAGATATAAATTTAAAAAAAAGCAAAACTTCCATTAATTTTGTATTCATTTTAATCCGGTTTGTAAATATTTGTAGAAAATATGAAAAACTTAAAAAAATGTTAAACTATTTATTTATTTTATTTATTTATTTATTTGTATCCCTTACCTATTGCTAGGCTTTGGGGGTTATTACGTACATTTATATTTACAGCGGTATAAGAATGTTACAAAAGAAAGTATCCCATTCTTCATAGGTCATCTCTTCTTTTCTCATTTTCTCTTCTTTTCCCCTCCAGCCACTTCAAAGTTTCCAGGAGATCTTCGTCCATCCTCGGTCCTTCCAATCTCCTCCAGAGGTCTCCCAAGTTCTTTCCTGTGGTTCCCTCGATTGCCTCGCAGCACATAAGGTGTTCGACCGTCTCATCTTCTATTCCGCACACTCTACACCTTAAACCTCTTTTCCCCTTTCCGAAGAGCGCCAGGTTTCCACACCTTGCTCGGGCCCAGAGTCTTCTATTCTCTTCGCATGCTTCTCTCAGGTATGCTTCTTGTCCGATTGTCTTCTTTATCTGCCCGTAGAATGGGTTGTATTGGGAATTGTCTATTTGGCTCCAATTCTTCTGGATTACTTGTTCCAGCCTTCTCTCTAGAATCTTCTCCATCTCGTCTATTTTCTCCGTCTCTTCCATTTCTTTCTTCCATTCCAGACAGATTCCGGGTCTACCAATCTTCTCCAGCTCTCTTTTCATCTCCTTTCCCCATTCCCCGTCCAGTCCATTCTCCATATCTCTCAGGATCTTATTGTAGCATATTTTCGTCCATCTTTCTTCTCCCATTTTGTCCATCCTTAGAATAAATTTCATTATTCTTTTCCACGCCTCTATTTGCATCTTTGGTATACCCGTCTCCATTCCCCAAATGTAGTCTGGAGTGGTTCTGTCCAGGCCTATGATCATTTTTATATATCTCGCCTGAACTCTTTCCACATTTATTTTTTCCTCCCATCCCCAGAGTTCCACTCCATAGAACAAAACGGACTGGACCAGTGAGGAGAACAGAACCAGTTTGTTTCTAATGTCTTCTATCTTGGCACGTTTCATCAGTCCCCAGCAGTAATTTATTGTTCTTCTTGCTTTTCCGATTTGTTCTTTTAAGTGTATTTCTTTATTATTCCTTTCGTCGAACCAAAAACCAAGGTATTTTATTTTTTCTACTTGTTCAATTTCTTCTCCCTTCATAAACCATTTTTCTTTCTTTCCCTTTCTTCCTCTTCTTCTAAATTTCATAATCTTGCTCTTCTTAACATTTATTTCCTGATTGTTTCTTTCGCAGTATCCTTCTAGAATTTTTATCATTTCTTTCATTTCTCTCTCATCTTCTGCCAGAACAACCACGTCATCCGCGTACTTAAGGCAGTATATTTTTTTCCCCCAAGAACTACGCCACCGAAAATGTTAAACTAAAATGAGTTTTTTCTACCCCGCCTGTATTTGTTAGTCAATTTAATTGGAATAAATTTTTTAAGATAACAAATCTTGAGCCAGCCCCCCTGGAGTCGAACCAGGACCTCCACGCTTTCGCGGCGTGCGGACTAGCTTTATCCTAGGTCGCCGGCCCAAGAAATACATTTTCGTTGTATGAGACGGGATACAAACTCCGACTTTTGATCCCTAGAGAACAAGAGGCAAGAACTCTACCGGTACTCCCTCTGCCCCAAATTAGTCGCTACAATTCGGATATGTTTCTATGGATGATTTTATAATTTTGTTTTAATATTTTTCAGAGATTTTAGGATATCTTGACAAGTACTCCCCCAGCATCCGTGCCAAAATCAATTTCAAAAAAAATTTGTTCCAAAATAAATGCTACATTTATGAAAAGTAGAAAAAAAAACACAAAATTGCATTGAAAGTAGTAGCAAATACAATAATATTTATGTAGCATGGAGGGAGTAAAAAAAACCTGAAGATGTTTCAAGTTCCTTAGTTTGTTAGTCCGGTTTCAAATCCAATTACCCTAAGGTCTTTACTTATTTAGATGAAAATTAAAGTTGAGAAATAGTAAAGGCACGCCACGAGACCTTCACAGCTTTTTAAATTCCTTTATAAAAAAAAAAAGATGTTAAATTTAATTAAAAACCGGATTATTAACAAATAGGCTACTAATAAAGTTTACATACTGATATACATAGCCCTGCCTATGTTAATTATTAAAAAAAATACTTTGCTAATTGCGTATGCTCCATTTATTTCAATTTCCCGAAAAAAAGGAAATGTAATTTTTTTTTTTTATAACGGATTCATTTGATTTATTAGTGTTAAGAAAAAACACTGCTAAAGAGAGAGAAGAGTTTCGCCTTTAACGGACAACGCGGGCTTGACCCCTCTGGATTTTGTCCAAATCCGCCTGTCGCGGACTTTCGTTTTTATCCTGACACCTCTTTTGAAACATTTACTTATTAAAAATTACAATATAAACCTTCCTAACTTATCTTAAAAACTCTGGTGTGACTGGTCGCACAGCACACAACTTTCTCTTACCATCGGTAATCAAAAGTTGTGTTCTGTGCTTGTCACACCAGATTTTTTTCATGTCGAGATATATTTAGTTTCCGCCGATATATTAAAATTTATAAAAATGGGAAAATATTTTTATTTTGATACCATGGCAAGCATTTCTCCTATCTTTCCTAAGAAGTACAAGGGTAAAGTGGTCTTCAGAAGATTTCAATGGCAAAATGAGAATATACATTTTAAAGAGCATCTAAAAAATAATTGATTTTTGAATTTTAATCAAAACGGTGAGAGCGAATTAAAAACTGAAAAAGTACATCAGTAAAGTACTAGTACTCTTTGGCTGATTTTGTACAAGTTTCACGTAACCAGAGCCAGGGAGGTGCCTTACTAAGCGTATGTAAGCCACGAGAGGGAAATTTATATAATTCCAGTATTTATTAATTGATATACCCGAAAAAAGTAAGGGGTGCCGCCGGGAGTTGAACCACGGATTCTCCAATTTGTTCTCGGAGTGCCCTCACCACTAGACCACAGCACGGCATTCAGGTATATGAATTCACTCAGAAAGCAATTTTAGTCATCAGAAGAAATTTGTGGCGCCGAATTTGGGTCCATTTATTCTGATGGTTAAAATATGAGATTTTCAAACAGTAATTTAAGTAGAACACAAATTGAAATTTTGTCTGATCTGATTAACCGTTGGTAATCTAGAATTTAAATAAAAATTTCCCGCCTCAAGCGGTAAAATGAAATAATATGAAAAAATAACATCTTTATTCGTTATTCGAGCCGATAACAAGCAATTTTTCATGTGTTTTTACTAGGGTCAGCCGAAACCGAAACCGAAACCGAAACTTGTATTTCCTATAAAAATTCTTATCATTTTAACTTTTTTATTTTTGAAATTTTTTCCTCCCCGCGGAAAATTTTTTCTCCCTCAAGTGCAAATCATTTGACCTTTTTTTTTTGCATGCGAGTCTCATCCCATCTTTTTCAGACTCTGGTTTCGGCTACTTTTTGGCCGAAACCAGGATTTTTGGCCGAAACTGGCCGAAACCGTAACCGAAACCGAATATTCGGTCGGTTCCTAGTTTTTACCCAAAATATTTTTTAAATGCCAACCTAACTGGCCTCAAAACATGCATTATAAGACGTTATCACGTCAAAAAGCAAATGACCAAGGGCCAGTTGCTTTACATCTAATTAATCAGCTAGTTGACTAATACTTTCAAGTATTTCCATTGGGTAAAATTCTGCGACCTTAAAAATTTACTATCCCCAATCTGAATTAACGACACCCCCGGAAAATTCTCTACCTACTAAAAAAATCCGTCCAGTAGTTTCGGAGTCTATGAGTTACAAGATAGACTTTGTCTTTTATCTAGTATTCACCCACCCACTCTACAAGATATAAGAATATAAATAAATAAATAACAGTCAAGGTAAAAGAATAAACAAACATTTTTGTTGTACATTATGCCATGTCCAAAGAATAATAATAATTTCATAATATTCTGTCAATTTCGATTAACACAATAAAGGCAATTTCAGCAATCTCCTAACATTATCTACGTAGGTCATACCATGTATTATCATATAAATAAATAAAAGAGTATATAAAAGAAGCCATTAAATGTAAAATAATTTTAATTTTATTATTTTACACTCTTTATCTTAAAGCAACTCTATTAAACAATTGTTTTGTCCTTTTGAAACGCTCTAGCTAAACAGATTTCATTACTAATGTCTGGGTCAATAAAAAAAGAGAGAAAAAGTAGATTAAAATGAAAGTAAAAGCGTAGGCAGCCATATAAGTAAATAAGTGTTATGATAATTAAAAAATAAAAAATAAACTAAAAAGAGATTAAAAAAAAAAAATCTTGAAAGGTGATGAAATGAAATTGGAGTTTAATCGTTTCTAGAGAGTGGCAAAAGTCGGATAGGTGACCCTGGGGGGACAAGTCGGTGTTCATCGATATTATATTGGCCTCAATAGTCGATTGAAATTAAGCCATCTGGTATCCAAATGGCTTAAATAAAATCATCGGACAGAAAATTATTATTATTATTTTTTTTAAATTTTATTAAGGACTTTTTCGGCAACGGAGGCCATTTAGACCCTGTCTCTATTTATTTCAATTGAATTGGATACCAATCCAATTGAAATAAATTTTACCCATGAGGCGGGATGCAAACCCGCCACCCTTGGTTCAGAAGGCCAGCACGTTAACCCCTACACCAAGGCCCGAGGGCCAGAAAATTATTATTATTATTATTATTATTACTATGTATTTCAATCCAGTGCCACCTTGAGAGTTTACATTCATAGAATATATAAATGCAAAGAATACATAGATATTTCTCTATGCATTCCCTATGGGAGAAATCGTAAATTTAGAAATTAATAACTCAAAAAGTTATAGGAAATTTGCGACCCGAGTATTTTTCTGGGACTCTCCATAATATCCTCTATAAGATTAAAAAATTTCGTTTCAAAATTCAAACGGGAAGTTGGTCAAAAAGAGCGTGACAGACGGACATACAGACGAACAGACAGACAGACAGACGGACACTCCGCTATTATTATATATAGATTTTTCAGTTTTTTTCTAAGTTTGGAGGGAAAGTGGTGTAGGTTTTCCGTGAAACATATTTATAAGTAAAAATTATTTAGAATATGTGAGGTTTCACTAACTTGTAAGTTGTAAATGAAAGAAATATTGAATTTCAACCTCACATATTCTAAATAATTTTTACTTTTTCTAAGTTATTTTCTCAAAATTCGCTCCAACAATTTTGATTAAAATTCAAAAAATTCAAACTTATTTTTTAGATGCTCTTTGAAATGTATATTCTCATTTTGCCATTGAAATCGTTTGAAGCACACTTTAATCTTGTACTTTACAGTAAAGATAGGAGAAATGGTTGCCATGGTAACAAAATATAAATATTTTCCCATCTATATAAATTTTAAATCTTGAATTTTAATATATCAGTGGAAACTAAATATATCTCGATACAAAAAATCTGGTGTGACAAGCACAGAACGTGTGCAGTGTCACACCAAAATTTTTTCATAAACGTGTCAATTCCCAATTTGATTTAGTTTCGTCCCAATTTGAACTTGAAAAGGTTAAGACGTTTGCCTTCATACGTAATTTATACATTCGAATAATCAATGATGTATGAGCCCGTGAAAAAAAAAAAAAAAACTGAATTTGCAATTCCTATTAACATAAAAGCATTATTGTTTCAAAGAGACGGTCTCTTTGACATGAATTCTCTCTCTCTCTAATCATTTTGAAAGTTCATCCTCACTGTCACTCACTCACTCACTCACTCATATGATAATAATAATTTCCTGTTTAACAAATCACCGCGTTGATGATGATGATGATGGTATTTGCATCTCAAGGAGTGATCACACAGTTATTAATTGACAGTCTACCGCTAGCTATTGTCTCTATATGGAGGCAGGGAGGGGGGGGAAAGTATCTCGTTCGTTCGTTCGTTCTTTCTTTTTGCGTTTTTAACTCTTGCTCTTGAAGTTGAGTGAAAGTGGCTAGGATGACTATAAGCCGGCGGAGGAGATCCAACTTGAGGCCAGTCATCGTCTTGTGGTCAGTCAGTGTGTGAAGTGTCGGTCGGTCTGTCAGTGTGGTGAGAAAAGGAGCTCTCCAACACACACAGTAAGTTATTTTATTTACCTGAGACTATTTAGACACCGTATTTATTTTTTTAAATTGAGAAGCGAAACATCCATCTCTGTACTAATGAAATTTTTTACTCTCTAAAGTCGAATCTACTGTATATAGAAATTAATAAAATTTCTCCCAATACTTTATTTATAACGGATACGGGAGACGTAGCAGTCAGGGGATTAAATATTGGTTAATTGTCAGTAATCAGAAGGAGGGACGTGATTAGCGACCGAAACGTCCACAAAAATAATTTTTTTTTTTATATATAATCCCCCTAGCTTCTTTGTTTGTACTTTTTTTATTTATTTATATTTTATGTGAGGTTTTTCTTTATCTGAGGCAATTTAGGCCCCTACCAGTATACCCGATTTTCATATCAAGTGAATTATTTTAATTTAACCAAAATATAAATATAAACGTTTTGACTTCGCCGTTTCCCTTTCTCAGTGAGATGCAACAAACATTATATTTAAATTAAATATATTTATTTATTTTTTACTATCTAATAGAGAATATACTGTAAAAACATTTTATTTTTATCTTATCTAATTGTAATAAAGAAGATTCTTATTTTATTTTTTTTTTTTATTCTCTAAACTGTGCTTTTATTTAAATTTTTGATTTCTCGTGCCTTGGTGTAGGGGTTAGCGTGCTGGCCTTCTGTACCAAGGGTCGTCTCAGGCGACAAAAATGTATTTCAATTTTATTGGATACCAATAAATTGAAATAGAGACGGGGTAGAGAGAGGGCCGGATCTAGGGGGGGGCAGTGGGTGCGTGTGCCCCGGGTGGCAGATATCAGGGGGCGACAATTAAAGAAATATTTACTAAAAAAAAAGGTAAAATGATATGAATTTTGTATAGAAAATTTTAAGTAGGGGGCGGCAAATTAAATTTTGCCCCTCCTAAAAAATCTCCTAGTTCCGGCCTAATAAACTAAAAAAAAAAAAAAATTAATTAATCAGGGCAGACTTTTCTGAATTTAATTCACTGTGTATATTTTGCTGATAAATAATTATAATCAGGAGAGATTTGGTATTCAAATGGCTTAAATAAAATCATCGGACTACCCGCGACTCTTGGTATACGAGGCTAGCATATTAATCCCTATACCAAGCCCGAAGGGCTTTATTTTTCATTGACATGGTCATCATTGCGCATAGACAATAACCTAACCATTGACAATACCGATGGGCTTGTTGGATACAAATAAAAACCCTACAGACATCGGTGTATTGTAGTAAGTCTCTCGCTACAAGTGAGAGGTCCGGAATTATTAAAATTTAGTGTTATTACTTTCTCTTACATCTATATATGTTAATATATATAGAGAGAAAGTATTGGATGCATGTCAAAAATTCGATGTCGAGATTTTGATGGATATACACGTTTTGAGGTCCCCTGAATCCAAAAAAGTGGTTTTCGCGACATGGTCTGTCTGTCTCTGTGTGGTGTGTCTGTGAACAAAATATCTCAAGAACGAAAAGAGCCAGGAGTTTGAAATTTTATATTTAAGTTAGGCATTGAAATCTGAAGCACACTTCACTTTTGTACTTCATAGGAAAGATAGGAGAAACGGATGCCATGGTAACAAAATATAAATATTCTCCCATTTTACATCTTGAATTCTAATATATCGGCGGAAACTGAAATATGTCGACACAAAAAAAATCTGGTGTGACAAGCACAGAACACAACTTTTGATACCGAAGTTGTGGGCTGTGGGTTATTCACAACAGATTTTTTCATGCGCTTTTATCCAAGTTTTTCTTATATGCCCCTCCCTACTCGACCCCTCTACCTACAAAATGATGTGCGGCCAATCACACCAGATTTAAATATATATTTTTATTAACAAATAATCTAAAAGACATATAATATCTCTTTGTGTCTTGAGTTTATTTCAGAATATATTTATTAAATATTATAATTTGCCCTCAATAGCAGCAGAGGAAATTATTTTTAATAATAATAATAATCCAATTTGTTTCAATTGTTCAAAGAGGAAATTTTACAACACCAGAATCCGTTCTTTTATTCTCATGAATTTTGTATCGAAATCAGGATTTCAAGAGAATAAGAAAGAATATCGCGGAAGAAGAGATGGTAAATTAGATGGTATTAATCAAGATGGTATTAGATGGTATTAATCAAGAGACATATATTTAATAATAAATGCTCAGATCATTTTGATTATGACAATGACTTTTATCAAGACCGAAACCTCGGGCCAATATACAAAAAAAATCAGGGTTCGTCTTTTTCGACATCTGAGGGCGTTTTAATCGCCGTTCTTATTTATTAGGAATCACATTTTAGTTGCTCAAAACAGGAAGCGATTATTGACTCCTAGAATAAGAAGCGAGACTTTTTACTCTGTTCTAATATCCAGAGATCGTCAAATTAATTATTAGTTGTTTTTTCTCCATAGTTAATAGTGTCGTTGGAACTTATAAATTCAATGGTGGTGAGATTGTTTTTTTAAAGAGGATCAAATATCAGAAAGAAAAAATAATAAATTTCAAAATTCTAGCTCTGGAATAACTAATGAGATCAAGTCGTGAGCCATTAAAGAGTTTATCTTATTAGAAATATCAAAAACAAAAAAACAGTCATGAAAATAACAGAAATTTTGAAATTTATTAATATTTATTTTAATCTCAATCATTTGTCTATAGCAGTGTTTCCCAACCAGAGCACATTGATAGGCCCTTTTATTTTTTAAACACTCACACTTTTTTCTCATTCACACTCACACACACATTCACACAATCCTTTCTGCAACTTAGGCCATTTAAGACTCTGACGATAACCGTTATTATTTATAATATCTATTGGGGGTCCAGGCATTCTTATTTAAGCCATTTGGATACCAAATATCTTGAGTAAAATCATCGGACTGCCTGGGGTTCGAACCCTCGACTCTAGGTATAGAAGGTTAGCACGCTTACCAACTACACCAAGTCCGAGGGCAAAAAAATGTACTATTTTATAGCCCCGATAGACGAAGATTGAAGCCCCGGTGTTTTACCACCTGCACCACCCTCTAATCCCCCATTGATAGGGTTATATAATTATTATAATATAGCTTATATTATAAGCTCATTTCAAATAGAAATTATTTCTAGTTAAATAGTTTCAAGATCTGTATATATTGAAGAAAAGATCTGTATATTCTTTGTATAAGATTTTAATATTTAGACAAGTCATAGATAATAGACCTACATTTAATGAATATGTTTATTTACTGGTGTGCCAAGCATCCCCTTTGAACCCGAAATCTCTAGCCTATTAGGGCATTGGTCGCGTTCCTTTTTACCAATCTATCGGATCATCGGCCAAACAAATAAGTGAGAAATTTCGGTAATTGGCTTTAATTTTCCATTTAGCTTTAATTTTTGATAAGGCAAAAAACAAATTGAATGCTTTCTAAAGTAAAGGGCAAATTCTGAATTTTCCTGGAATTTTTTGCACTTCCCCTTTTGAGAATTTGGGGATCCGAATATTTTTTCCTGGACTCTCTCAAATCATCATCATTTTCATTTTGAATGGCCTTAGACAAATGTCCATTTGTTCAGCTGTAAAGTCCTCTATAAGACTGTAAAATTTCGTTTCAAAATTCCGATGGGAGGAAGTTGATCAAACAGAGCGTGACAGACGGACACTCCGCTATTATATATAGAGATAGAGAAAATGCTGTTGATGTTCAAAATCAGAAACCCCAAGTGCGAAAGAAGCAAACTATCTAAAAAGCTTTGTATGTCTAACAAGTAAGCGAAAGGGGCGAAATTTGTTTGTTCATCTTATAGGCTGTTAGAACTGAAGAGGGACAAATAAATTTTTGATTATTATTTGCTTCTTTAGGTCTTGCCCTTCCTCATTTCTTTTCTCTTAATCATCTGAGTTCATTAAAATTAAATAGTAGAAAATGTACTTCGATTCAAACAAAAATTTGATTTTTCTTCTCTTTTAGAAATTTATTTATTTATTAATTACGACGACAAGGAATTTAGTTATTTATTTGTTTATATGAAAAAAAAAACAAAAATTCCAAAATGTCATGTCCATTATGATATAAATTTCACTCTCGTTGGTCATTTAAAAGCTATAATAATTTTTTTTTTTTTTTTTTAACTTTCTCTTTAATTTTATTCAAAGAATAATTAATTAATTTTTTTATTTTGAGAAGCGCACACTTTATTTATTTATTTATTAAATTAATTATAAATTAATTTTTTTTTTTGGAGTTTTTAAAAAGTGAAAACAAAATAAAAGAAAGTTCAAGTTTAAAGAATTTTTTTTTTAATGATAAATAAATAAATAAAAGCTAAGTAAATATTATTTAACTTGATGATTAAGAGGAAGAAATCCTAAGCAAATAAGTATATAACTTATAACTGTGAATAAATAAAAAAAATAAATAAAAAAAAATTGTATTATCCGATGTAATTTTACGTCATAATCAAAGTGAATTTGATAGAGAGAAGGAAGAACAAGAATGGCATAAAAGAGAATATTTAAGATCGGTTTACACAGTATTAAGAAGTACTGCGCTTTCATCCCTGAAAATTTAATGCTATTAGCACTAGATATATTTGTTACTTTCTCTTACCTATGTATATATGTAATATATATATAGAGAGAAAGTATTGGATTCATGTCAAAAATTCGATGTCGAGATTTTGATGGATCTTCACGTTTTGAGGTCCCCTGAATCCAAAAAAAGTGGTTTTCGCGACATGGTCTGTCTGTGTGTGGGTGGGTGGGTGGGTGGGTGGGTGTGTGTTCAATTTTAAGGATGAAGGAATTGAGCTACGAGGTTGAAATTTTATATTTAAGTTAAACACCTCCCGGGACCGGAAAAATAAGCTTTTAATCAAAATCGGCCAAAGAGTACTAGTACTTTACTGATGTACTTTTTCAGTTTTTTTTCGATTTTCTCAAAATTTGCTCCAACGATTTTTTTTAAAATTCAAAAATCAATTATTTTTTAGATGTTCTTTAAAATGTATATTCTTATTTTGCGATTGAAATCTTCTGAAGACCACTTTACTCTTGTATTTCATAGGGAAGATAGGAGAAATGGTTGCCATGGTAACAAAATATAAATATTTTCCCATACTTATAAATTTTACATCTGAATTTAAATGTTCCGTACTGTCGGGAACTAAATACATGTCGACACAAAAAATCTGGTGTGACAAGCACAGTACACAACTTTCGATTACCGAAGGTAAGAGAAAGTTGTGTGCTGTGCGCCAGTCACACCAGATTTTTTTTTGTGGGTGGGCCAAGGGTCCGAGTACCGTGCCTTTAACTTGATGATTAAGAGGAAGAAATCCTAAGCAAATAGTACCCCTGGAAAGGCTGGAGATCCTGGGTTTGATCAAGCCCGAGTGCAACAGATTAATAAATGGGTATGAGTCAGGCCTTTATGAAGAGTGCAAGAAAATTACTGGAGTCTTTAAAATGGGAAGCGCAAAAATATTCCAGAAAATTTGCCCATTGGAAAGCATTGATTTTTGTACTCTATGAAAAATTAAAACCAATTAATTAAAATAATTAAATAATTTAATCTCTCAAATGAAAAATAAAAATTATTAATTAATTAAATTTTTATTATTTTTTCTATTATTTATGCGAGTTTTTAATAATTATAATTTTAATTATTTATTAAAAATATAAGTAATTAATAAAAATGTGGTCAATAATTAAAAACTTCCATAACAATAGTAATACAAACCAAAAAAAGCTAAATTTTGTTTTCCTAGAAAGATCAGGGATGGGGCCAGTGGCGTAGCGAGGGGGGGGGGGCAAGGGGGGTCATCATGCCCCGAGCGCTACTCCCAAAGGAGCGCCAAATGGTCCACAAAACAAAAAATTGCTGGATAATTTTTATTTTTATTATAATTGATTCTAGAAAATATATTTTAAATTTAGTGCCAGTGTAATATAATTATTTTGTATATTTTACATGGTATTGTGCCCCGGGCGCGAGTTAAGCTCGCTACGTCACTGGATGGGGCACGGATTGGATAAAGACAGACAGAGCAGTAGATTATTGGCTTAAAAACTTCTTGCATCTGTATTGAATGGGCTATTTTCAATTTTTTTTGACTATATGTTTTTTTGATAAAAATCAGGGGGTTAATGGCATTAGAAAACCTTTGTCAAGCAAATTCAAAATATTAGTATTTTGGAGATATAAGTTTAAAAAAAAAAGGCCAAAAATGGCGGGAAATGAGCACGTGTATGGCTGTGACGTCAACAAGTAGAACTTTGTCCAAACATTATTTTTAGGCACTTCATTACCTAGGTTCGGTCTTGCCATTTATTTGCTTGCAGGTTTTTTGTCTCTCGTTGCTTCAATTGAATGTATGATCTGTTTCAAGGCTTCCCAAAGTTTGTGGTCTTATGAAAAGTTCTAAATTAAAAGAAAGTAAGTATTTTTCCAATCCCAGACTTAAATTGCCTACACAAATAGAATAGAAAATATATTTTTATATTTATTTGATATGGTTATGTTTCAGATTGAAATATATATTTTTTGAAATCTTTTCGGCATTTTTAGCCATATAGACATCAAACGATACAATATATTTATTTCAATACAAATTAAATAAATTATCCAAATATTGGTATATTTATTTACATTGGAATATGTCAAGCAACCAAGAATCTATGCAGGCAAGGTTAGTATTTATATTTTTAAAAATGTATAATTTTTCCCATTCTATTTTTAATCTTTCATTTGTTTTTTAGTTCAACAAAAAAGAAAGGAAATTTTATTGTTTTGTGCCGAAGTGCACATCAACATCAAATTCTACTCCCAAGTGATAAAAAAAGGCGCCGAGCATGGATAAAAGCAGTCAGAAGAAATCTTTCTGATATTTCTCCTAAATCAAATATGCATTGCTGTGAAGATCAAATGGATTCAGTTGTAACTGGTGTGTGGTTTAGTTAATTTGTAAGTTCCCTATTATAAAATATAATTAAATTATATTTAAAAAAAAAGGTTGGGCAAATCTGGTTTATATATACAACAAGTCATAAGATTATTTTGTGATTATGTGGCTGTGAATAAGGTGATTAGGATATTAACTCTTAAATAAAACGTAAATTTATTATATAAATAAATTTTTATTCTATTTAATATCTGTAAATAATTATATTTGTATTTTACTTAATAACAAAAATCAAAATATTATACACTTATATTTTTTAATAAAATTATAATTTTATCACTGATTTATATTTATACAATTAGATTCCAAACTGCTTTCGACTTTCCCGAAATCTTCAACTTTTATTTTTTCGCTTTCTCCTATCCTTGAGAGTCTTGGCTTTTTCCAATATGACACTTTTTCTGTAGGAGATGGTTCGTGGCTCTTTCATTGAAGACACATTAAAAACGAAAAACCATGTTTACATTTGTCTAAAAAAAAATAATTTATCATAAAATAATCATCTCTATAAGATTTTTTTAGATCTCGTTCTAATATGATTAATTCTAATTATTTGCCAGTGGCTCATGATATGTAGAATAGGATAAGCAAAATAATTAAATTTGGTTGGGAAAATAATTGTTTCCTGAAGCCTAATTAATTCCATTTATATCAATCAACTTAAAATATATAAATTTTGTATTAAAGGTAATCAAATGTAATTTTTATAACATACCTTGAGAAGCAATGCAATCATGGCATTGAACATCTAATATTTTTTTTCATCCTTCTCATTTATTTTTTACGGAAACATTATAATTTTTTTTTTTGGATGTTTTGTGTTCAGGACACACTTGAGCCTCTACAAAACATTCATCCTGTTCTCTTTTTACCTTCACATATCCGATGGCAGAGTTAATATAAGACTTTTTCATAGCCCTGAAATTCAATAAATATAATGAAAATCTGAAATTAAAGACATTAAAGTATATAATATTAATCAAACTCTTACCTTTCAGCTTTGGACCCTTTAATTTCAGCAAGAGAAAACATATCTGAAGTAGATATGAATTCCATTACTGAATAGGAGCTCAAAATCGGGGAGATTTTGACTGTCGGCTTTGAAAAATTCACTCATATTTTTTTTTAAAAATATACTATAAGTATTAATATATAATATATATTAATATAATAATAATATATTTTATAATAAATATTTACAATATTCTAACACTTTAATAAGAGTAAGAACCTAGAAAACACGTGTACAAGACAAGGGCAGGGAACAAACAGAGCAAAACAAAGGCACGCGGCGACTAGGAGAAACAAGCTTCCACGTTTTGACGTCACACTAAACTTCGGCAAAGTTCGGGTTCTTGCGGCGACACTTTCAAAAAAGCTATATTGATTAAAATTAATATAAAATCACAGGAGTAATAAAAAAATTTTTGGTGTTCACTAATCGATTTCAAATAATTTTTTTTATCTATATAAAAAAAATCACGAATTTTTTTATTTTTTTTTTGGAAAATCGCCCATTTTCAATCAATTGTTATGAGGAAGAACGCGATTTGCGTCCGAAACGTCGGCAGTTAAGTAGAATATTGGATACAAATTGATTTTTTGTTTTTTGTCCCTGGCTGAACGGCGGAAACCCGCTGGAAATATTTAAATCTCACAAACGAAAAATAATAAAAATTTGTTATATAATTAAATTTCCTTTTCTTTTTTTTTAATATATAAATATTTAAAATATATTAATGGTTATTGGCCACGATGAGATTGAACAATTTCGTCACATTATTAAAGACAGAGGAGGGTCCGCCGCAGGCGTTTGAGGAGGAAACCCGCCGAAACGACTAGCGCGGCTAGTTTTTACAACGCTTTTATTAACTTGCTTTCCTGTTTTTCCGACAAATTTGCAAATCAAAATTTCGACCACTTCTACTTAAGCTAGAGCTTTGAAATTTTATACACCATTATTAAACTTACCCGTGACAATGCAATATTTGATGTGTCTCATCTTTTGTAAGTCAATTAATTTCCAATT
>JAKCPI010000036.1:0-42888 GCA_023213315.1 Euborellia annulipes
TTTGATTTTCTGAACTCTCTACTAGTCCGACAATCGATGCCCATTGTTTTATATAAATCTAATAATCAACAAACGATTAAAAACAAATGAAAATACATAATTGGCTTTGGGGTAGTCCGAGAGGTCCAAGAGAAGGTTACTGCTGTTGTTATCTGCTCGTAGTTTCGTACAGGACTATCGTGTTAGAGCTCGATCCACTTGACATTTGCTTTAGTTTAGCCAGCGGTAATACTATTGGCTCAAGAAGGAGTTGAAAGAAGGCATCTGAATATTGGTAATCAAAACAAAAAACATTTTCAATAGATTGTCAATTAATGCACGTTTGCACAAACACATCTTAGATTCTAATCTCGTGCATAGCTAATAATGAACATTGAAAAAAATATATTTTGATATGAATTTTAAACACCTCCGAATGGACTAAATAATCAGTAATTCATAATTTGGCTAAATGTGAAATATTGAAGCTGGGAGGTCGAGGGTTCGGTGGCCTGGTGCAAGAGGAAAGGACATCGATGTCTCGATTTCTGGGGGCTATTTAACGTTTGATCCTTTACCAATAATTTAGTTAAATTATATTTATTTCTGGGATTGCCAAGGTCTCTTTACACCAGCTACACATAAATGAGAGAATATACCTGATAAGTCGAAGTTCATTGCTTGTATCTGCATCTCTATCAATATTAACGACTGTGTCTGGTTCAAGAACATTCCAAAGACCATCCGTGGCTAAAATCAGGCAACGATGAAGTCCAGGTTGACAAGGAATTACACGAACATCTGGTTCTGGTGAAACAATGAAGCGATCTAGCTCGCTATTATAACTCCAGAGATCTCCAAGCGATCTGGCAACCGCAAGAAATGGAATTTCATCTATTGGTGTTGATCGACGTACGGGGACCCTTTTAACAAAAATTTCATTTGAAATAAAGTTAAAAAATATGCAATTCATTTTAGAAAAGAAAGATTGAAAGGATAGCGAGAATGTTAGGCTTATAGAAATATAATACTAGTAGTTACTGAGTGGAATCCTAAATTTTTTTTGAATCTTTTGACTTTCTTATATAAGAATAGTAAAAAAAAAAAAGAATAAAATTTTAAATATAAGAACTAAGGCTTCCTGATTGTCAAACCCAAGATTTATAGCCCTGCCCACTTATAACAAAATCCCGTAATTTATGTTAATAAGTTTTTTTAAATTAGTTTAAGGCCTTTTTCGGCTTTGGAGGCCATTTAGCCCGCGTCCCCTGTTTATTTCATTTGATGGTGGATACTTCAATTCAGAATGAATTAAATTTTGTCGCTTGGGACGGGATGCGAACCCGCGACAAAGCAAAATCAAGTTAAAACTTGTTAATGCAGTTAACCGGCTATTTGGTTGGGTTCTAGGATTAGTTGGGACAGGTTTTAAAAGACAATCTAATCTTTGTCACTATGTCGGTTAAGTAAATTATCTTAAATAAAATATTTATAATTTTCTGTGCCTCCTAGATAATAAATATGTAAATAAATATGAATATAAAAAAGTAGAAAGATATGAAATATAATAATGATAAGCAATAATACGATAGATAAGGGGATTTGGAAAATAAATTCGCTCTTTCTTCTGCTAAAAGGCGGATAGAGGCAATGACTTTGAAACGATCAATCACATCAGAAAATAATCTGAGGTCAAAAAATATTAAATTTAAATTTCCAAGTTACGAGATCGAATAAATTCAAAATCTCTTTCTAGTGAGGCATTTTATGCTTCTACCAAATAACAAGATATAATTTAAAAAAATCTGGTCGCTCTCTTACCTTCAGTAAATTGGAAAGTTGTGTTCTGTGCTTGTCAAACCAGATTTTTTTGTGTCGAGATATTTATTTAGTTTCCGACAGTAGGGTACATTTGAATTTGTTAAAATTTACTAAATAGAAAAGTTATTTGATAACTTTAAGGGGTTTGAGTTTAAATGATATCCGTTATTTTATAGCTCCACAATTGGGGTCCGGATTTTTATATGGCAGATTTGGTATCCGATGCGTAAGACACACATCATCTGACTGCCGGGTCGAACCCGCGACGTTGGTATATGAGGTTAGCACGCACCTCTACACCATGCCCCATAGGGCGTGTCGAGATATATTTAGTTTCCGACAGTAGGGTACATTTGAATTTGAAAAATTTATAAATAGAAAAATTATTTATATTTTGTTACCATGGCAAACAATTATCCTCTTTCCTATGAAGTACAAGAGTAAAGTGGCCTTCTTAAGATTTCAATGGCAAAATGAGAATATAGATTTTAAAAAGTATCTAAAATATAATTAATTTTTGAAGTTTAATCAAAATTGTTAAAGCGAATTTTGAAAAAATCGAAAAAAACTGAAAAAGTACATCAGTAAAGTAGTCCGGCCGATTTTGATTAAAAGCTTATTTTCACGCCCTAGGGATGTGTCTAACTTAAATATAAAATTTAAACCTCGTAGCTCAATTCCTTCATGCTTTAAATTGAACACAGACAAACAGACCATGTCGCGAAAACCACTTTTTTGGATTCAGGGGACCTCAAACGTTTATATCCATCAAAATCTAGACATCGAATTTTTGAAATGAATCCAATACTTTCTCTCTCTATATATATATTAACATAACTTATATATATAGGTAAGAGAAAGTAAAAATGGAATTAATGATCCTTCGATATGATCGATTTAAAATGTATTATCATTTATATAAAATATATATATAGGTGATTAATAAGATTGTTTTCTATCCCAAAACGGCTACGTAACGTCTCAGAGACACAGACATTCAGTTTCATAAGAAATAGAGGTAGTAGATATGTAGATAAAAGATCATTTACTTTATGTCCAATACGAGGTCGATTCCATACAATTCGTGCCACTCCACTTTTATTGACAACTTTTCCGCCCGCCCGTTCAATTCTTGAAGTTTCAGGCTCTAATTCTGGTTTATGATCAGTTGTTAAACATTCGGCTCGCCAAAAAGTTTCACCTGTATTAATTTTAATATGTTAATTTCAAATAAATTTTTAACCTAAAGGTTATTAATTTATACATACCTGGTTGTTGGTAACCTAGGACCACCGAGCTATCTCCAACATGACCAAGGTAAATCTTTCCATGGCGTATAAATGCTACAGAAGCTGTGGTACCTGACGTGCTTGGCAATCCAGAGGCAGTTTTGGGCCAACAATCTGAAAATAAATAAAAAGAAATAAATGCTTTGTTGAAAGAGAAGGAAATATGAATTGGAACTATGAAATAAATTTGACCGGGCTCATCAAAAATGACATAAGTCATAAAATATATCGCACAGTGAATAAATAGACAGGAACAAACATGTGTGAATAGAGCATTTACAATTGTTATAGATCAGCAGGAAACCTGCTTTGATAGTTTTATTCTTAATGAATAGGATATAGAAAAATCAAAAAATTCAATGTTGATAATAGATGTTTATTGACATTGATGTACAAAGGAAGTTGGGAGATGTGTATCTCTCCTGGGTTGATTCTCGGGCTTATATAGCCCTGATGTCAATTGTGGGGACAGATAAAATGCTGATTATAAGAATTGCAATTTATTAGTACGGGAGGGTTCATTTGACTTTAATTTCCAGGTGGACATCCGATTTTAGTTGATGTCGGCGCACTTGTGCTTGTGGCTAGACCAGACCTTGATCTAGTCTAGATACTACCTCAGCATTTATTTAATGTCTTGCTTTTTATTCTAATGCAATTTCATATTTAATATTTAAATAATTTTATAATAGGCCTATATAATATTTATAGATATCGATTTTATAATATAATTCTTATAAAAAAATCTTAAATTTTATATTTCACTTTATTCTGGAGCCACAACCTAATATATTTCAGAAATTATGTCACTTTTGATAACCTTGAGTGTACAAAAGGGCCTATGAAAACATTCCAGAGATCCGGCATTTAGGGGAGCAAAACATGTCTGATCCTGCATGAACATGTCACTATGACAATCACTAGTGAAAGCGGAATTCGAATATACTGTATAAGGGGGGGGGGGAGGGGGGGCTATATTTATGCTCTTATGAAAAGAGAATAAGCTTAGATGCAATTTATTTATATTATACTCACTTATATTCTTTGTATATTTATATATATATATATATATATATATAGATAAAAGATAAGAAAAATTTTCACTTCTTGAAAGTGAAAGTGTTCTATGCTTAAGCTGGTAAATGCTATAAACATAGCTAACTTATAATGAAATTGGAAACTTATTAATTGACTTTGTTTAAATATTATAAGTAACAATAGAAATAAATAAAAATTAATTATTATTCATTTATATTATTATTTTCTTTGAAATTTTTCCTTTTTCTTTTAATAAAAAAATCTGGTATAACTGGTCGCACAGCACTTTCGATTACCTTCGGTGTTCTGTGCTTGTCACACCAGATTTTTTATGTCAACACATATTTAGTTTTATTAGAATTCAAGATGTAAAATTTATAAACATGGGATCTTTCCTATGAAGTACAAGCGTAAAGTGGTCTTCAAAAGATTTCAATGGAAAAATGAGAATATACATTTTAAAGAGCATCTAAACAAAAATTATTTTTGAATTTTAATCAAAAAATCGTTGGAGCGAATTTTGAGAAAATCGGAAAAAACAGAAAAATGAATCAGTAAAGTAAACCGATTTTGTTCAAAAGCTTCGTGTCACGGACGTGACATGAGGATACCCAAATTAAATATAAATAAAATGTCAATCTCCTAGCTTTTTTCGTTAGTGAGATATTTTGTTCACAGACACACACACCCAGAGACAGACCATGTTGCCAAAATCACTTTTTTGGATTCAGGAGACCTTAAAACGTGAATATCCATCAAAATGTCGAAATAGAATTTTTGACAAGAATCCAATACTTTATATATTAATATATAGGTAAAAGAAAGTAATAACAATCAAGACCACGCCATTGTTACTAACAAGGTAATAAATGAAATTATGAATTTGAATTTATTTGCAATTGATATTAAGCATAATAAATTCATACTTAACTCCATTAGAACCAATATATATATATATATATATATATATTTGAAAGAAATTATTGAGATTAAATGTTAGTTTTTAAGTCCGGGGTATCTAGATATATTATTAGATAATTAATCTCAATCTTGTTAATATTAATCATCTATAAATATCCCTTTATCTAATTTTTTTAAGTTATTATCAATTAATCTCAAATAATAAATTGGGTGAGTAAATTAATAATATTATTATAATAAGATTTTTAAGAATATATATTAAATATATTTTTACTTTTTTAATATTTGAAGTATATAGAAAAAGTATTGTATTCTTAAATGTTTTTTAGAAAACTGAATAGTTTCTGTGTATATGAGGAATTTAAGAGTGGCTTACTCACAATTTACTTTATTTTTAAGGGATTGAGTAGATTATGAATTATAAATTAGATACCTAATTGTCTCCACATAGCGAGATGAGTTTGAATAAATCCTTCCCGTATAGCTCGAACAACATCTTCATCTCGACCTGACCAAAAGGATTTTTGTCTGACAATCGCTTCCATTAAATGGTCCTTTGCAAAAAGGGCAGCTTCACGGCCTCCATGGCCATCAAAAATACCGAAATAAGCGTATTCTAGATCCTTTTCATCTCTAGTGTGCTGATAAGCAACTGAAAACATATCCTCCATGTATTTTCGACCGCCTTGTGAGCAATGTCCTGTCACTCGCAAATTCACTCCAATTGTCGGTGACATTGTAACAGTTAAAGATACTATAAATCACAAATTAATCTATAATAGTAAAATTTAAAAAAAAGCAATTATAATTAATAAAACATCATATTTATTAAGAATATTTGAGAGATTACACTTAACAGGTCACATATGGCCACATCATAAACGAACAATCAGAATTACCAATATAAGAAAAAAATATTTCGATATATTATAAAAAAAATATAATTGTTCTTATTTAAAAAATTAAAAGATTATATTAATAATAATTTATCTATTGTAAACAATTTTTATTAAATATAATTTAATTATTGTAAACAATTTTATATGGAAATAAAAAAGTTTAAAAAAAATATTTTTGTAATGTTGGTATTTTAAACATACAAATGTGATTTTTTGTTTAATAAATATTTTTATATTTAATTTTAAAAATAAGAATAAGATGGATTTATTTTAAGCATATTGATATTCACTATACAAGAGGCCTGCAAGAGTAAGCTCACAGAATATATATATAAAATTACTGAGATACTGAGTTAGCTTAGCTCAGTATATAATTTGGCGCGAAAAAACAACAATATGAAATTAGTCACAGTTTCATAAAAATTTCGGTAGGCTAATAAATAAAAATTTGAACCTGATTTTAACTAAAAGAAAGAAACTAAAAGACGCCAATGAAATAGTTTCAAATACAAAAATAAATGATTAAATAAAAAAAAAGTTATGGCCCTGGGCCATACCACAATGGTAGAGTTCCTGCCTCTTGTGCTAGGGGCTCGAACCCATGAGACGTCTCATGCGACAAAATTTATACCCATTGAATTGGCCTAACAATCAAATGAAGTTAATTTTCAATTACCTAAATATTTAATCTTATATTATTTATTTAAGTCTATTAGTTCCAATAGAAAATTGCCAGTTGTATCAGTGGCGCGACGTACACCCCCGCAAACACCGCGATTGCGTGGCCAAGCTTGAAACTAAGGTGCTATGGGAAACTTAATATATCTCGACACAACAAATCTGGTGTACCTAGCACGGTGCACAACTTAGTTGTGTGCTGTGCGCCAGTCACACAAGATTTTTTTAATGATTAATCTATAATGGAGAATCAAATCAGACAAATTGGAATGCTCAAGCAGGGCCGTAACGAGGCCGTGGCAAAACAGGCGCCCGCCACGGGCGCAACTGGGCTGGGGGTGCAAAACAAAGGGGAGCGACCTAGTTGTGAGCTGCACGAGGTTTTTATTATTTTGGGAATTAAATTTTATTTTGAATATAAAATTTTAAAAATTAATACGCCAGCCCCCCCCCCCCCTTCCCCTCACAGGAGGTATACAAAACAGTTAACAATAAAAAAAAAGTGCAGGAGGTGGATTCGCGAAGTTTGGTTACGTGAGAATGGAAAAAGATATATATTGCTTGCGAACGAATTAGCCACCTGAGCCATCTTTTACTTAAGTGAGCTAGGAAAAAATAAGCTATATGAGAAACATGAAATAAAAGAAGTATTAAAAAAATTTTAATATTCCACATATGATATATCATTTTTCATTACGTTTTATGCAGATTAATAATTTATAATCAAAATCTCAATAGCATGCATAGTTTTCAAATAATTCAATGGGCAAACGTCAGATTGTTTATGCCTTGATGTAATTAAACCAAAAACTCACCTTGAAAAACTCTATCTAACATATGATACATGTCATTAATTCTTGAATTCCCCCTGATTCCAGAGAACTAAAGCCCTTTTAATTATATGATCTATTTGGGAGTTATTGGCGATCAAAGTTACGCTTATTTTCGAGCTTAATGACATCATCACTCAATTTTCTATATTATCGAAAAAGCTTATTTAGCATTGTCTGATTAAAACCAAATTTTTACCAGAGATTTATAATTAAAAAATAAGTATATTTCTAAAGTTTCATTGAGATTGGTAAAGAAATAAATAAAATATTGACTATTTTGTAAATTGAGTTTTAGAATTTGGGATCCCGGTTGGATAAAGAGAGCGATCTATGAACCTGCTCTAGGCTTGCAACCGGGATGCCAAATTCTAAAACTTAATTTACAAAATAGTCAATATTTTATTTATTTCTTTACCAATCTTAATGAAACTTTAGAAAAAACCTATTTTTTAATTATAAATCTCTGGTAAAAATTTGGTTTTAATCAGACAATGCTAAATAAGTTTTTTCGATAATATAGAAAATTGAGTGTTGATGTCATTAAGATCGAAAATAAGCTTAACTTTGATCGTCAATAACTCCCTAATTATAGCATATAATTAAAAGAACTTTATTTCTCTGGAATCTGGGGGAATTCAAGAATTAATGAAATGTATCATATGCAGTGGCGTAGTGAGCTTAACTCGCGCCCGGGGGACAATATCTTTTTAGCGCCCCCCCCCCCATTCGAAAACCATATGATATTATATGTAAAATATACATAATTATTATATTACACTGGCAATACATTTAAAATATATTTTCCAGAAATCAATTATAATAAAAATAAAAATTATCCAGCAATTTTTTGTTTTGCGATCCATTTGGCGCCCATTTGTGAGTAGTACCCGGGGCATGATGACCCCCTTGCCCCCCTACCCTCTCGCTACGCCACTAGCTACTATCTATCTATTAAACACAACACAAGGCATGTGATACATCGTTTCTGAATAAAATATCACGTAGAATAAGAATTTGCATAGGAAATTTTAATATCTCTAATAGTTTTCGATTAATTGATACAAATTCTAAAAATATAAGATTTTTAATTTAACCACTTCTTAAACATAAGACACGGGGAAAATATGGGGGATTTGATGAGGATTAAGAATCTACTTTTGTTATTTTTGTATCTCAATTATTTTTCGAGTTATACTCAAAAAACAATACAAAATTTGAGAAGGCTTAATATCATTAAACATAAAGGGTAGAAGATATTTAAGATATCGAATAAATTTTGTATTTAATGCAGATAACGAATCAATAAACACCAATTTTATATCTTTTTTACTTTTTAGCAAATTTACGTAAATTCAATCAAACATAGATGTGACTCTCTCTTATTAAATAGAGCAAACTAGTAATTGACATAAATGTGTAAGATTCAGGATTTAGTGCTGATTTTAATGCACTATTCACTATTTCTATATATTGAATAGTTTTTTTATTATTTTGAAAAAAAAAATTAATCTGTCAAAATTAATTAAAATCGATTTTTTATTATTTCTAGGACATTCCTTGGCCGAAAATGGATTGTTTTAATTAGAATATTTTATATTTTAATTTATTAAATCGATATCAAGCCCTAAATGTGTTTATTTAATTAAAAAACAATAAATTAGAAAATATTGGCGGGAGTTGACATTCGAAGTCGTGAGTGTCATCCAGGGGGGGGACAAGCCTATGGAAGAATTTGGAGTGCTTTTAGAGATTTAGTTCCTATGTTCAGAATGAATTAATGAACGACAACCTTATTCTGAGATGGGGCTAGTGTCGCCTGCTTGGTTCGCGTGAGCATGCGCACTAGGCACCAAGCCTCAAATAACTGGCAAACAACAACACCCATATCGGCCATTTGTAAAAAAAAGTGTCAACAACGTGTTTCTGCTCCCTGACCAGAAGTAAAATCGATCGAAATTCTTCAAAAATACAAAATCAGGTTGGTTTTTTATTTCATTCCTAATAATACTAAACAATATATATATTTTTTTTAATATATTGTAATTTTTTTTACAATTACAATTGAATGAAATAGAATTTTTTCCTTGATTCACTCTTTTGGCATTTAAAAAAATATTAATTTGTTTTTATTTTTTTTTTGCAGCATTGTCCTGAAGAAAAGATGCCGCGCTGCAAAAATGGGTTTCCAGAATCAGAGAATTGAGAAAATGAATAAAACAGCACTGCTATTTTTACTGTAATAGCTGCCAAATTTCCCTTGACATTGAAAAGCGTTTATAAAGTTCATGCTCATTTACAAATGCTTTCACTTTATTTTAAATCTGAATTATATCCAAATACTGATAGATATGACATCAACCCTTATTTTTTTCAAATTCTTTTTCATAACTATATATATATATATAGGTCCAATTTTTGGACTTTTTCGAATTTTTTTCGACTCTAGTCCTAAATCGGTTACAAATAAATATACAAAAAAGAATTTCTGCCAAATTTCAACTCTTAATATTAATATTAATTAACCCGTCCCCCAAGGCAGCCAAAGTTCTAATTTTAAATGGGAAAAGTTCTTTTGTGTCTTAAAAATTTTGTAACTCATCAACGGAACAACTTCTTGGTAAGATCTTAATAACATATTCTTATAGAAAATTTAACGCTCTACAAAAAAAAAAGGTCTCCTATGATTTTTGAGTTACTCTACTGGTAAAAAATGTTATTCTAGGTCAAAGTTGAAGTTATAGTCAATTTCATGGGTTTTTTATTCAAATTAGTCCTCGAAAAACTTTTGAACCAGTAGAGTAACCCACAAATCATAAAAGACCTTTTTGAAGAGTTTTAAATTTCCTATAAGATATGTTATGTTATGGTCTTAGCAAGAAGTTGTTCCGTTGATGAGTTACAAAATTTTAAAGACACAAAAGAACTTTTCCCATTTAAAATTGAAACTGGCTGCCGTGGTGGGCGGCTTAATAATTAAGAGTTGAAATTTGGCAGGAATTTTTTGTTTATATACTAGACGCAAAGCCCCGCCTTCGGCGGGGCTTTCCGTCTAGCCAGGGGGCTGCGCCCCCTGGACCCCCTTGCTCGCCTACTTATATACTGTAGTATTATTATTATTATTGTTTATTATATTCTTTGTATCTGTTTATATATATGTTTTGAAGGCTGTTGCTAATAAACTATTATACCTACACAGAGTCCGGTTATCTTTAAACTATATTACTATACATGGTGTCAGAAGTGGCTGTAAAATGGCAGAAGAGATATTAAAGGATCTGAAAATGAACCTCGGTTCAAATACGTTTATACCGATTCAACCTCCTACTAAGTTTGATTTTCGGTCACCTTCAGAATGGCGCAAATGGATAAGAGGATACGAGCGTTTTCGAATTGCTTCTGGTTTAGAGTCAAAACCGGAACTATATCAGGTAAATGTCTTTATGTGTTATCTGGGAGATGAAGGGGAAGACATTTTGTCTTCATTTGGACTAAAAAAAGAGGAGCTAGAAAAGTATGATACGGTAAAAAGTAAATTTGATTCTTATTTTGGATATAAGAAGAATATAGTTTATGAAAGGGGCAAAATTTTTGAAGCGCCGTCAGATGAAAGGTGAACCTGTAGATGCATTTATTAACGATTTACATAGATTAGCCGAAACTTGTGATTTTGGAGATTTAAAGGAGTCATTAATTCGGGACTTGATAGTAATAGGGATAGAAAATGATTCCCTTTCTGAAAATCTGCAGATGGATGCGTCCTTAACGCTACAAAATGCTATGGTGAAGGTTCGGCAAGGGGAAGCAGTAAAAAAACAGCAGGCTGTTGTAAGATCGGAGGTTGATAAGGTGCCATCCTTAGAAATAGAGGCTGTGGCTAAGGAGAAGGAAAAGGAGAGGAAAAATTTTAAAAATACTTCTAACAAATCAAGCAAATGTAATAAATGTAGGTTCTTTACGTCGCATAATAAACCTTGGGACTGTCCCGCTAACAGAGCGGAGTGTTTTTCTTGTAAATCCAGGGGACATTTTAGTAGATGCTGTAGGAAAAGAGAAAAGCCCAGTCATGTTAAGGAAATTGAATTGAGCGAAGATGAATGTTATTTAGGGGAATTAACCATCGATGAAATAGATGAAAGTAATAAGCAATGGATTGTAGATCTAAAAATTTATGATAGAGTTGTTCGATTTAAATTAGATTCTGGAGCTGATGTGTCGATAATTGGAAAAGAAATGTGCGAGAGTTTGGGTATAGAGCCAAAGTGGACGGGAAAAATTTTTCATGGACCAGGCAATGTTCGTTTGAATGTAGAAGGAGTGATGGAGGTTCCCCTTAGTTTTAAAGATCAACAAATTACAGAGAGTATATTTGTTTTACCAGGGCAGCGTATGCCTTTGCTTAGTAGGTCAGCTATGATCAAGCTTGGATTAGTAAATTTAAAAATTGAATCAATTTCAATGACTAATGTTAGCGAAATGTTCCCAGATATATTTAATGGATTAGGGAAGATGAAAACAGAGTATAATGTCGTGCTTGATGAAAAGGCCATTCCTTATGCTATAGCAGCGCCTAGGAGAATTCCTGTTTCTCTAGAGAATCAAGTTAGGATAGAATTAGACAAAATGTGTGAGGAAGGCGTGATCGAGCGCATTGAAGAACCTACGGAGTGGTGTGCCCCGTTGGTTGTGGTTCCTCGGAAGGATGGCCGAATTAGGTTATGTGTGGATTATACTCAGTTAAATAAGTGGGTAAAACGAGAAAGACTACAGCTCCCTTCAGTCGAAGAGTCGTTAGCTAAATTGGAAGAAGGTAAATTTTTTTCAATTCTGGATGCTTCAAATGGATTTTGGCACATTCCGTTGTCAAAAAGTAGTTATCGTTTCACTACTTTTATAACACCATTTGGGAGATTTGTTTTCAAGAGACTTCCCTTTGGGATTAATTCGGGGCCTGAAGTCTATCAAAGAAGGGTTTCACAGGTTTTAGATGGCCTTGAGGGGATAGTCAATCAGGCGGACGATATACTCGTTATTGGAAAAACGAAGGAGGAACATGACAAAAGGCTTAAAATTGTTCTCGAGTGTTTGAGCGAAAATGGAATAAAATTGAATAAAAATAAATGTCAATTTGGAGTAAAAAGTGTAAAGTTTTTAGGACATATTATATCGGAGGGACAAATTCGACCAGATCCTAAAAAAGTCGAAGCTATAAAGAGTTTAGGAAAACCGAGTAATGTTGCAGACTTGAGAAAGTTTCTTGGAATGGTCAATTACCTTGGGAAGTTTGTTGCAAATTTGGCTAATTTAACGGCACCTTTAAGAATTTTATTGCAGAAAAGTTTTAAATGGGTTTGGTCGGAACAACAGCAACAAGCTTTTGATAAAATTAAAGCTTTACTTTCTTCAAAGCCAGTATTAGTGCAATTTAGAAGAGGGGCAAAAATCAGGGTAGCGGCTGATGCTTCCTCCTTTGGATTGGGAGCAACTCTAGAGCAGAATATTGCTAACGAATGGAGACCGGTTATGTACGCGTCGAGAGGGTTATCGGAGGTTGAGCAGCGATATGCTCAAGTAGAAAAAGAAGCTTTGGCGATGACATGGGCTTGTGAGAAATTTTCTACTTATTTGCTTGGTTCGGAATTTGATCTACTTACGGATCACCGCCCGCTTATAGAACTACTTGGTTCAAAGCCAATTTCTGAATTGTCAGCTAGGCTACAAAGATTTCGAATGAGATTGTTAATATTTAATTTTAAAGTTCAATACGTTCCGGGTAAACAGTTTTATACTCCTGATTTTTTATCAAGACAGCCTCTTGCCTGTGATGTGAAAGAAGATGTTTTGTTGGAAGAAATTTGGAATAATAATGTAATACAAGCTCTGCCATGTAGTGATGAGAGGTTAAAAGAAATTTTAGAATACCAAAATGAGGACCCCGAAACGAGGACCATTAAGGAAGGAATAGTTTTTAATAGGTGGGACAAGTCATCTATATTCTACAAGTACAGATTTGAATTCAATATAAATAATAAGTTGGTTTTAATGGGTTCGAGAATATTTGTCCCCAAGAAACTTCGTAAATATATGTTAAAGAAAATACACGAGGGGCACCAAGGTATTACGAAATGTAGACGAAGGGCTAAAGAGTCGGTATGGTGGCCTGGTTGTTCGGAAGATATAAAAAAAATGGTGAGTGAGTGTCCTGTTTGTTTGGAACTCCAGAGGAATAAATCGGAGCCGTTGTTAACTACGGAGTTGCCTAAGAACCCATGGACTCACCTGGGTATAGATCTGTTAAAATATTCAAGTGTGTGGTATATGGTTGTACAAGATTATTATTCAAGATTTTTTGAATTGATAAAATTAGATAATCTGTCTTCAGAGGCGGTAATAATACGTCTAAAGAATATTTTTGCCAGACATGGGGTACCTTTAGTAGTTCGGACAGATGGAGGAACTCAGTTCACTTCGGATTCCTTTAAAAGGTTCAGCAAAAGTTATGGTTTTAAAGCAACGGTGTCCAGTCCAAAATTTCCACAATCCAACGGTGAGGCAGAAAAGGCAGTGGATCTTGCAAAACGCATTTTAGCAAAATGTTCAGATCCAAATCTGGGGCTATTGGCATATCGGAATACTCCACTTGAATCGGGATTAAGTCCTGCGGAATTGCTATATGGTCGAAAGCTAAGGAGCAATCTACCATCTATAACCGATTTTAAATGGGTTTCAAGGAAGGAGCTGAAAAGCTTTAAGGAGAAAGATTTAAATATAAAGTCGAGAAACAAGATGAATTTTGATAGGAGGAAGGGGTAAAGTCTTTGCCGGACTTAGAAGCAAAAGATGAAGTTTGGATTCCTGACTTAAAACGTTATGGGAGAGTCGTCAGACAAGCAGAGTTCCCCAGGTCCTACGTGGTAGAAACCCCACTAGGCAATGTCAGACGTAACAGAAAAGATCTTATTGTAAGAAAGGGCGGTGGAATATATGGTCAAGAGGAGATGAATATGGATAAAACAGAAATTGAAGAGGAAGGCAGGGAAAAGGAAAAGGATAAAGAAAAGAATGAAAAGAATAAAGTTGAAAGGGAAAATGAGAAAGAAGAGGGGAGTACGAAAACAAGATGTGGTCGAGTTGTTAAGGCTCCTGCGTGGCTTAAGGATTACAATACTTGAGTAGAAAAGAGAAGATGTAGTATTATTATTATTATTGTTTATTATATTCTTTGTATCTGTTTATATATATGTTTTGAAGGCTGTTGCTAATAAACTATTATACCTACACAGAGTCCGGTTATCTTTAAACTATATTACTATACATATACATACCGGTACATACAATAATTTTCCCTTTTCATTTTTATATATAGAGATTATTTTAACGGTTAATTATTCATGAACTTAAGATTTTTTTGTGAATCATATCCTTTCCGGGACTCTCCCGATACACGATATTTTAGAATTCAAAATGTAAATAAAAAAATGTAAATAAATAAAAAAAATCGTAAACATGGGTAAATATTTATATTTTGTTACCATGGCAACCCTTTCTCCTAATTTTTATTTTTTTCTTATTTTAACGGTTAATTACTCATTAACTTATTGTTATTTGTGAAACAAAACCTGTCCGGGACTCTTACAAACATACACAGAAAATTTCATCATAATTGGTTCAGTCGTTTAGGAGGAGTTCAGTCACATACACACGTACAGAAGAATTTTATATATAAAGATTTGTAACCGATTTAGGACTAGAGTCGAAAAAAATTCTAAAAAGTCCAAAATAAAGACCTCTCTAACATATATATATATATATACACAAAATTCATAACTTATTATTTTTATCTTATTTATTGTTAACTTGAAAATCTGTCTTTTATTGAAAGATGTTAAAAGAGGAAAAGTATTTTGTCCTTTTTGTTAAATTTTTTTTTTTTTTTTTTTTTAATATGTTAACAAATATATTTTTTTTAAATTGAATTTGTCCAGAGGAAAAATATTGTTTACTTTATTCATCTTAATTTTAATTAAATATGTATGTTTGAGTGAAACTCAATGTCTTATTGTAGGTTGACTGGGAAAAAATATTTTGTCCTTTTTATTGTTTTTATTATTTAAGAATATATTGTATATTTTTTTAATTTTAATTATAATAAATAATGTTAACTTGAAACTTTCTTTTTTTTTTTTTTTTTATCCCGAAAAAAAAGACATGCTTTTTATTCATCCTGGAGAAAAACCATTAACTATTAAGATTCATTTGGGTGAGAAACCTTAAGGGAATGGTTGTATTTATTCGGGAGAAAACCCTTATTTTTCATTTTTTTATTTAAAATTTCCTGGCGAAAAACCTTTCATTTTTATATTTAAATTTCGGCGCCGAAATTACATTCATAACCTTAATTTAAGGGGTCGCTGTATCAGATTTTTTAAACACACCACTTTTTTACTACATGATGTCCCTTCCCGTTTATTCCCTGGTGTCATCAACAAACCCTCATTTTATGTGGGCGTCATGGGCGTAGCCAGGGGGAGGCAGGGGGGGGGCGTTGCTCCCCCCTGGCTTGTCCTAAAAATTAAAAAAAAAAAAAAAAAACAATATATATTTTTCCCATTGGGAATTTTTTTTAACGCCCCAATCCACTATATTAATTTAATTTTTTTTGTTTAAATAAATAATTGTATATATTAATTGCAAACCCCCCCTCTCGGCCTAATGAGGGGTTGGTCCCCCCTAACAAGATGTCTGGCTACGCCCATGGATAATTGCATAGTATTCGTCTGTCTTTCGGTCTGGCAACTTCCCATTGGAATTTCTAAATTAAATCCCCAAATGGGGATTGTAAAAAAATTAAGAATTTTTCCATTGGAAAGCAATGAATTTTATCACTTATTATGAAAAATTAAATCCAATTAATTATAATAATTAAATCTCTCAAATTAAAAATAATAAAAATTGTTATATAATTAAATTTCCTTTTTTTTTTATCTAATGTGAAGAGAGCTCTGATTTTCAGTCTCGAGTGGGACTGATTTTTGGGGAGAAGATTGCGACGGGTGCTGGCTCCCGAGTCAGATACTGGATAAAGGGCTGGCGAGTGCCCGCGTGGACGAAGCACCAGGGTAAACAACGGGCAATGTTTACCCTTTGTAGGCTATTGAGCGATTTATGCCGTAATTTAAGACTTGTCCCTAAAACAAAAATTATCTTATGTTTAGGGCTAACTGGTGTAGCGGGCCAGAGTCCCCACCCTATATGGCAGTAGCCAAATACAAAAATTCTAATTCAAACGACCAGATTTTCATTTTACCACAACTCTCCCTCGCTATAATGACAGAAGAATGAAATTATAAGTTAGCATTAAAAATAAAAAGAAATTCATAATAATATAATAATAGAAAAAAAAAAATTTCAGAAGATGGATTTGAACTCGCGGAGTTTGGTAAAGTGAAAATGAAAAAAAATATCTTTGTTGACCACTTAAACAATTCAGCCCAACTGATTTTTTTTTTTGAAAAATACACTTTTTTCACATTCACACAGTCTTTTCGGCAACTCGGGCCATATTAGACTTTTACGATAACCGTTGTATTAATAATTATATATATATATTGGGGGTCCAGGCATTTTTATTTAATGCATTTGCATGGGCGTAACTAGAGAATTTGGCTGAGGGGCCATAGGACCAGCTATCCTCTGGAGGGCCTGGAATCTTTCTTGGGGCAGGGGGCATGCCCCCCTAGTTACGTCCATGCCTCTCCCTCCCTTACCGTAATATGTGGACAACCCCTAAGGTATTTATTTAAAATTTATATAATATTCGTTTATTTAATAAAAATTGGAGGTGCTAATAAAGAGAAATAAAAAAAAAAAAAAACTGTTTGAAAATTTTATATAGAGATAAAAGGGAAAATTTCAGAGAATATAGAACGATGATCCTTTTTACTATCATTTGATTGATTGAACGGATGGTTAGATTAAAGAAAAAAATATATATTCTTAATTATTCAATTTTAGTTCCATGTGAATACTCTCTAGGAAATTCTAAACTCATTACAAAAAATCCGATGCGAATTGGATGCGCCGTTTCCGAGTTATAGACAATTGATTTATCAAGGTTTTATTCATTTCCAATGTAATTATTTCCGGGCTCTTAAATTGACCAAAGGAGGGGAGGGTGGCGAGTTGCAGGTTCCCCCACCCCTCCGCTCTGATTGTCGCCAGGCGCCCTCCCCTCGTTTCTAAGAAATATTCTTTCTCTTAATTTTTTTTTTTTTGGACATTTCGAAGAATTATAAAAATTGAACGAAAAAAAAAAAATTAATTAAGCAGTCAGAGAATATTGCCAAATAAATGATAGTTATATATTTAGTTAGATGTAAAATCTTTCAATTCTTCATCATCACATGGCTGTTATATTTATTTGAACACAAGCGATATTTCGATCTTGTATGGGTAGTTAAATATCAAAGTGTAAATTTTAATTTAGATGAAATGATTTGAGTACTTCAAACAAATTTTACAAAATATTACTGATGTACTTTTTAAAAGGGCATCTAAATAATTGAATTATATGAATTTTAATCTAAAAAGTAAAAGATTTAAATTCTGTTACCATGGCAATCATTTCACCTATCTTTCCTATGAAGAACAAGAATAAAGTCATCTTCAGAAGATTTCAACGGCAAAATGAGAATATACATTTTAAAGAGCATCTAATAAATAATTGATTTATTAATTAAAAAAAAAAAAAAATCGTTGGAGCGAATTTTGAGAAAATCGAAAAAAAACTGAAAAACTACATCAGTAAAGTACTAGTACTTTTTGGCTGATTTTGTTTAAAAGCTTATTTTCATGCCTCAGGGGGGTGTCTAACTTAAATATAAAATTTCACCCTCCTAGCTCAATTCCTTCATGCTTAAAATTGAACACACATAGGCAAGAGAATGTAAAAAAAAAAAAATAGGGGGGCCGTGAGATATTTATTTGGTTCCCGCGACTCAAAAAGTTTAACAAGCACTGAACTAAAGGGTTAAAGGGATGGATTTTATTATTTAATATGGTATATTTATGAGAAATAAGCATCTCTTTGATTGAAGACAAAATATTTTGAAATTTTATTTTTTTCCAAAGGATTGAATTTTTTATTAATAAATATGCAGTCTTTTATTCTTATAGTTAAAAAAAAGTTTAGAATAAAATTTTATAAAAGCATAAAAAGATGAAATCAATCAATTTGGCGATTATTTCAAATGATGGGAGAGCATCAATTTGTTTTTTCTAATTCGATCGGCGCCCAGAGTGCAGCCAGGGAGCCTCGCTTCACTCGTGTCTAGGCTTTTCTTCACGCGCACAATCGCTTTTCAAAAACTCGCTATATCTCTCTTATTTTTCGTTGAATTTGTGGCAAAATGCAAAACTGGTCTTTTCAATCAATTATAAAGCTATAGACATTTTTTTATTCAACTACGACCACATAAAATGGGGGTTTATTAATTGCCTTTGACATCTTCAAATTTTAACTGCCTCTTTCATTTTCTAATTTATTGTTTTTTAATTAAATAGACACATTTAGGCCTTGATATTGATTGAATAACTTAGTATATAAAATATTCAAGCAAAAACAATGAAATTTGAGTCTCAAAACATTCTGGAAATGATTAAAAATCTATTTTCCAAATTTATTTTGACATATTAATTTTTTCTTTCTCTTAAAATTCAAAAACCAATTTTTTTTTGATGCTGTTCTCATTTTGCTTTCAAAATTGTTTGAAGACCATCATGGGCGTAACTAGAGAATTTGGCTGGGGGGGGGAGCATGGGACCAGCTATCCTCCGGTGGGCCTGGAAAGCCCCCTAATTTTCTTAATTTTTCTTGGGGCAAGGAGCTTTCTGGGGGGGGGGGCACAAGCCTTTGGGGGGGGCAGGCCCCCGGCACCCCCTAGTTACGCCTATGGCTATTTGGTATCCAAATGGCTTAAATAAAATCATCGGACTGCCTGGGGTCCGAGCCCGCGACTTTTGCTATACGAGGTTAGCACGCTAACCTCTGCACCAAGCCCCTAGGGCACCTATGATTTTATTAATATTAATAAAAATAGACCATATAAGAAACAATGAATAAAAGACGTATTAAACAAATTTTAATATTGCACATGTGTCCCTTATATCATTATTTATTACGTTTTATGTATTGTAGATTAATAATTGATAATCAAAATTGCACTAGGATGGATAATTTTCAAATTATTCAATGGGCACACGTCACATTGTGAATGGTGGATTCCAAATAACCAACCTCCATTTAAATATATGATCTAATTTTAGAGTTATTGAGGATCAAAGTTAGCCCCAACTCGGGTCTGATACAAAACAAAAATTTACCAGTTAAAGTGCGCGTCTCGGGGTGCTAATTTTGGGAGTTTGCGGCCATAATTTTGAAGCTATCCATAGGCGCCGGAACTGGGGGGGCAAGGGTACATTGCCCCCCTGGCATCCTACAGGGGGGGGGCAGAGGGGGGCAAAATTTCTTCTTTTATTTCATTTATTATTAAAAATGATATATTTTTACTTTTGAAAAATAAAATCTTCTAAATTAAAAGAGTAAGAAATTCATTTTTTTCCAAATTTTTTCCAAAAATTTTTTGAAAAATCACTAGCAAATTTGTTAAAATTTTAATTTTATTAAAATTGTGATTTTATTTAAAATTTTTAAAGTTTTATAGTAGATTTGTTTTTGTTTTATACTATTTAAACTTATTAAATTATTTTAATTTTCTAAAAAAATTTTTTTGCCCCCCCCCTGATTCAAATTCGTTCCGGCGCCCCTGAAGCTATCTACCTTTTTTTTTTAATTAAAGCTATTTAAAATATCTACAACTTAGAGGAAACCTTTTTTTTGATTTTCAAAAAAAATTTTTTTTTTTAGATTAATCGCATTAAATAAAAGATATTTTAAAAATCTGGTGTGACTGGCGCACAGCACACAACTTTCTCTTACCCTTCGGTAAGAGAAAGTTGTGCACCGTGCTGGTCACACCAGATTTTTTGTGTCGAGATATATTTAGTTTCCCTATTAAATCTCTCTTGTACAGTCGGCGCCACAAGTGCCTGATGTGCTGGAGGCTGGAGCCTTGAGCGTAGGGAACCAAAATGCTTAACCATTGTCTTAAAAGTAACTTTTCTCCTTCAGTTCAATTAAAAAAACATGATTTATTTATATAAAAAAATATTTATGAATTCTAAAATACTTTTCTAAAAATAAAATTAAAACATTGTGACGCCGACTGTACATTATGAGAGTTACCCGATCTAAGGCTGTCATATCATTTGATCCCTTTACCCTTCTCTCCTCAATATTTTTCTTTTCCTTTAATAAATAACATTGTGTGGTTTTATGAAACCACGATGCAAGTGAAACTTTTTTTTTCGGACCGTAGGCTTTTAACTGAAAATTTTCAGAATATTATTCAATTAAGGGTATTAAAATCGCGTTTTTAATCTTAATTTAATAATTGTAAAATGAGGATTGATAATGGGAAATCAATAGACGCATGTTAAAAACTGAGAACAATATTTATTTAGTAATTGAATATTTGAATCATTTAAAATTATTTTAAAATATGGGGATTGACTTCCCCGAGACTTTCTCGTATATTCTTTTGGAATTACGTCTGGATGTGTGTGTGAACACGATTGCTTAAAAACCAAAGCAGTTAGATCGATGAAATTTGGTATATGCTCCTTACACTAAAATTGTAGATTTCTATCAACTTTTGGAGTGAATACGTCACTTGGAAGTAGTACTTTACTTAAAAAAGTTTTTTCAAAAATTTTGAAATTTTCAATTTTTTTGTTATATTATGATAAAATACTCTATTTTAAAAAGTTTTTATTCTTTGACATTTTTTTCGAAAACTGAATAGTTTTTGAAATAATCAAAGAAGAAATAGAAAATATTCGTTAATTTTGATAAAAAATCAAAACAAAATCATACAGGTGTCATTAAAAAAAGGGCAAATATAAACAAATGAATTTGTTTATATTTGCCCTTTCTTTAATGACACCTGTATGATTTTGTTTTGATTTTTTATCAAAATTAACGGATATTTTCTATTTCTTCTTTGATTATTTCAAAAACTATTCAGTTTTCGAAAAATGTCAAAGAATAAAAACTTTTTAAAATAGAGTATTTTATCATAATATAACAAAAAAATTGAAAATTTCAAAATTTTTGAAAAACTTTTTAAGTAAAGTACTACTTCCAAGTGACGTATTCACTCCAAAAAGTTGATAGAAATCTACAATTTTAGTGTAAGGAGCATATACCAAATTTCATCGATCTAACTGCTTTGGTTTTTAAGCAATCAGCACACACACACACACACACACACACACACAGACATAATGCCAAAAATGGTTTTTTGGACTCAGGGAGGTCTAAAACGTGGAGAAACATCAAAATCTCGAAGTCGAATTTTTTTACGATTACATAACTTTCTCTATACGAGAAAGTAAAAATGCATGGTACATTAGTCTCATCAAATATTTAAAAAAAAATTTGTATTCATTAGTGGTTAAATTAATTTTTTTTTTTTTTGTTTGATATTGACTGTAGTTAGTAATCATAAATTTTTTTTTAGGTTATCCAAATGAGAGTTTTTGTGCTTTGACAGAGATAAATAATTATGAAAATGATTCGTATCGACATGGCAGAGCATCGCGGCTGCTCTGAATTAGTCCTTGTTTTTTATGGGCCCTATGTCTATGTCCCTGAAGGGCGGGCTGTCTATACAAGATGCTGAGGGAGCGATTTACGCCCTTTTATGATAACATGTCACAAATGCCGTCAGAGGCAGGCCACAAATCCCTCCCGTCGTTTTTTTCGCATACTCAGAGAAGAGCATGTAGCTATAAAAATAAAAATATCTTAGAAGACAAGAAATCCATATGCTTTATTAGGGAGTTAAATTAATTATTTATTCTAAAGAAATTAATATTTTTACTTTCTCTTACATATATTGGATTCATGTTAAAAATTCGATGTCGAGATTTGGGTGGAAATACTTGTTTTGAAGTCGTCTCCTTTAAAATAGTCTGTGTGTGAACAAAATATCTCAAGAACGAAAAGAGCTATAAGGTTGAAATTTGATATTTAAGTTAGACACCACCCTGAGATGTAACACGAAGTTTTTGAACAAAATCGGCCAAAAATTACTAGTACTTTTTCAGTTTTTTTTTTTTCGATTTTCTCAAAATTTGTTTCAACGATTTTGATTAAAATTCATAAATCAATTATTTTTTATTTTTATTCTCTGTAAAATGTACCAAGTATACTAACTTTGTGGAAAGTTTGACGAATAGCAAAAAAAATCTTTTGTCAGTTTTTCACAACAAATTATTTAATGATAGCTTAAATTTTAATTGAAAAAAATTTTGCTTCATACGAAAGATAGGAGAAATAGTTGCCATGGCAACAAAATATATATAAATGTTTCCCCATGTTTATAAATTTTACATCTTGAATTCTTTTTTTTTTTTTTTTTTTTTAAACACTCACACTTTTTTCTCATTCACCCTCACATTCACACACACACACACATACACACAGTCTTTTCGGCAACTTAGGCCATTTAAGACTTTGACGATATCCGTTATAGAGATTAATATACATATTAGAGGTCCAGGCATTCTTATTTAAGCCATTTGGTATCCAAATGGCTTAAATAAAACCATCGGACTGCCTGGGGTCCGAACCCGCGACTTTTTGTATACGAGGTTAGCACGCTAACCTCTACACCAAACCCCGAGGGCTACATCTTGAATTATATTTGGACGATGTTATGCACGAAGGAACCAAGCGCCATTAACCTAAATCTGACAATGAGATAGGAGTCATTTCTTTTGCACACTTGTAAACAAAAACATTAATGCCTGGACCCCAAATAATATATATTCATAACGGTTATCGTCAAAGTCTTAATGGCCTAAGTTGCCGAAAAGACTGTGTGTATGTGTGTGTGAATGTGAGTGTGAATGTTTAAAAAAAAAAAAAAAAAAAAAAAAAAAAAAAACATTGGCAATGACTTTTTTTTTGTTTTATACAAAAAAAGTGCACAGACTAATAATGTTGTGATTTAAATAAAGAGGTAGATCTTCTTTTTACCTACAAGATGGCGGTCTTATCTCAATTCTTATCATAATAGTAGATTTCCTACAATTAAAATTGTAGCATAAGTAATTTTTTTTGAATTTGAACTATCAGGGTTATAATCTAAAAATACATTTTTAATTTTATTGGACTTTTTGCAGTTTCAAGTGTCGGTCCTGAAATAAATAGAGTCGGAGCCCAAATGGCCTTCGATGCCGAAAAATATCTTAAATGAAGCCACCATAATTGCTGTACCTGTAAAAATAAATATTGTTTCGTTTCTTATAACATGCAGATCTGAAGATAGTATGTATCTAAGAAGAAACGTCATTCAATTGAAAAAAATCTTCAATAATTTTCCCTTTTCCTTTTCTTAACTCAACTTTTTTGTGCTTTTAATAATAAGATATTAATATTAAACATTATCCTTTTGGGGAGAGTGGATTACTAATTGCAGCTCAGATGTTTTTAATTAGGACTAAAATGTCAGAGTAGATGATTTTAATAAAATTAAAAGGTTGTTTTTTTTGGCCATAATTAGTCTCGTACTTAAGTACAATACACTCATAAGTTTTAAGGTTATATCATAGGGCCACTAAATATTTTAGCTTCGGCTCTAATTGCAAAATAATGGTTATTAAGATCGCAAGTGTGAGAGTAAATGGCTTGAGATTTCTCCCTAAATGAAAGTTAGTCGGAGGGTTTTATTAGAGTGAGGCGCAAGATGTGAAATCCCAAGTTGGGCTTTATCAATCACCCCCAAGCCTGCCTTGCCTCCCTTTGCGTTTTTCTGCAGCAGCGCGCGGACATCCTCTCTCTCTTTCTATCGTCTAACCCACGTCAGCTAACTTAATTATTTTTTGGCGTGCAAGAAGCGCGATTACAGTTTTGACAGCGCCTCTGGCCAAGTCCAGATTAGCCTCCCCCACTTCGCCAACGTCAAAGATGTCTTTCTGGCTTTGCTCAAGCGAATAAGTGTCATCTCCATTTTTTTTTTTAATACTAAAACTCGTAGAACATTTCTTGCTCATTTAGAGAACTAAATTAATATAATTATTAAAAATTGAATTGACATTTCAATCACAAACACAATTTTATTCTATAAATTTATAAAATTCGTAAATATAAATATTCATGTTGTTACGTGTCTCTCTCGAAGCATTGTTGTAACATAATATTTCATTTTAATTAAGCTTTCCAAAACAAATTTTATTTTCAGATCAGTAAGCAGAGTTAATGAGGTCAATATGTGCTTTTGCTTTTGACAAGAATCCTCAAAACAAATAGTGAATTTTTTGTGAAGTTTTGTATACCTGTGCGTGACACACAAAATTAATCAGGATCACAGGATGCAGAGAGAAGAGTGTATGTATAATATTATCATCATTTGGCCTTTATTTTATCATATCTCATAAAAGAGCGACGAAATAATAAAATGTTGAATTTTAACAAAATATTTCAATACATACACCATTTTAACTTTCTCTTTCCTATATATGTTATTACATTACATAGAGTATTGCGATCATGTCAAAAATTCCAGATTTTGATGGAAATACACGTTTTGAGGTAAAAAAAGTGGTTTCTGTAACATGGTCTGTCTGTGTTTGTGTAACGATTTTAAGCATTAAGGCAATGAGCTACGAGGTTGAAATTTTATATTCCCGGACAGTTAAAATAATATTTTGAACAAATTCGCCCTAAGAGTACTAGTACTTTACTGATGAACTTTTTTAGATTTCTTTTTCGAATTTCGCTCTAACGATTTTGATTAAAATTCAAAAATCATCAATTTTTTAGATGTTCTTTAAGAAATATCAGTAAAATTTTTCGTGAAAATTGCTTAAAGTGCACTTTACTGATGTGAAAGCATTCGTAGCTCAGCGCCATTTATGAAAAGTGAGTGGTCAAGTTTGGAACTAATTGTAAGATATAGCCACTAAATATATCTAATTAGATATTACTTCATGTACCCGAAAAAAGATATAAGGGTGTGCCGCCGGGAGTTGAACCACGGATCCACCGATTTGCGCTCAGTGTGCCCTTACCACTAGACCACAGCACGGCATTCGGGTATATGAACTCAGTTGGAAAGCAAATTTAGCTTAATTTATTTAATTTACCCGAATGCCGTGCTGTGGTCTAGTGGTAAGGGCACACTGAGCGCAAATCGGTGGATCCGTGGTTCAACTCCCGGCGGCACACCCTTATATCTTTTTTCGGGTACATGAAGTAATATCTAATTATATAAATCTCCGTTTCGCGGCTTACCTACGCGATGTATATAATTTCTTATTTCTAAATATATCTCGACACAAAAATTCTGCTGTGCAATCAGACACACTAGATTTTTACTTTCTCGTAGTTTTTTAAATAACATTTACACAAAATAGTCTAAATACCCGAGTAAAAATGATAGAGGGATCCACACGCCCGCAGCTAGACGGCATAGTGAACCTTTAGGGACTCACAGGGATCCACACGCCCGCACCAGGGGGGCACACAGTAGATCGAAAGTGACGAGAAGAAAAATGTGTCCCTGGTGCGGGCGTGTGGATCCCTGGGAATCCTTCAAGGTTCACTATGCAGACTAGCTGCGGGTATGTGGATCCCTCGATCATTTTTAATCATTTTTACTCGGGTATAGTTTTGTTAAAGGTCACAGGTCAGTGGTTTATAAATTGTTTATAAATTTTTCATCCTTTGATTTCATTTATGAAACTAAGTTTCTTCTTTTTTCATCATAGAATGTGACTTTTAGCAATTTTATTATTCTTAACATACCTGATAAAGTTCCCTAACGGAGTTAATTAACAATTTAATTATAATTGAGATGCTGTATCGCAAAATTTCTGTAATTAAGATTTAATTAACCTCTTCGAGACAGTCTAGACTTGTATTGACACGAATATTAAATTAAAACGGAAAACTTGGTCCGAGAGGGCGGGGCGGACAAAATGATGACGATGATTACAATACTTGAACCAAGAGAAGAGGCTTTTAGACAAGTTTTAGATCAAACTCTCATTCATATTCCGACAATGAATTCAAGTTAATCGCTTCAAATGTCTTCCGTCTTCTTATTTATTTAAAATACTTTTAATTAGTCTTTTAACTTTTTTTATTAGAAATCTGATGTACTTTTAAGGACCCATTTATCATGAAAATAAAATTTTCTCCTTAAATTAAGTTGTTCGTTTGATTCATTCTTAACAAGAATTTTTTGGCTTGTCTTTCTTTATTCTATTTATTGTTGATAAATCATAATTGATTGTAGCCCTATGTAGTCTTTGACACTTGTTGCTGATGCTCCTTTATATTGGCTCAGGGATATTCCGATATAATAGCTTGTCAACGGACCAGAAAAGCGGAACTCCCTTTCCCTCTTCTCCTTCACATTTTATACTTACAATGGAAGGAAACGAGAGGAATGTCTAAAATTATGTTAAGTAGGGGGGTCGACCCTGCAGCTGGGATTAGAAAAGGCAAGGGTAAATTTTTTTTTTTTTGAGAACATTGAGAGTATTAATTAAAATGGTATTAAAGAATTTTTAAAAAAGAGTAAATTAGTGTTTCTTGGAAATTTCTCTTTTATAGTACGCCTACACCTTCTTGCAATTTGGCTTCTTACCGAATTGACTGCCTACTTATTTTAGATACTTGTGCTTAAAGTTGCTTTGAGAATATTATAAAGGAATGTCCAAGGGTTTGAAATATGAGAAATATTTTTGAAATTAATTTTTCCTTATCGGCATCTGAGGCCATTTTGACTAACTCCAATTTATTTCGACCTCTGCTTAAAATAAGAAGAGATAAACTTTTTTTATACTAGAAATGACTAATTATTTTTTTATTATTATTTATTAAAATTTATTATTAAAAATACAAAGATATTAAACTTCCAAAAAGTTAGCCAAAGAGCCGAGTAATATAATTGACATGTCGGTAAATCATCCAAGGTAATTTTATGTGGTCCACAAGAATTCGTCTCATTATATAGGAATTTTTTTCAATTTTTTTTTTCAAAAATATCTCAAATGAAGCCACCATAATTGCTGTACCTGTAAAAATAAATATTGTTTCGTTTCTTATAACATGCAGTTCTGAAGATAGTAGGCCTATGTATCTAAAAAACATTAACGATTTATCGTCCTGAAGATGGGAGCGAAACGTCGACGATATTTAAACAAAGTTTTTATTCTTTACTGGCTGCCTACATCTACCTGTTCCTGTTGATAGTATTATGTATCTAAGAAGAAACGTCATTCAATTGAAAAAAATAATCTTCAATAATTTTCCCTTTTTCTTTTCTTAACTATGACTAATTATTTTTTTATTATTATTTATTAAAATTTATTATTAAAAATACAAAGATATTAAACTTCCAAAAAGTTAGCCAAAGAGCCGAGTAATATAATTGACATGTCGGTAAATCATCCAAGGTAATTTTATGTGGTCCACAAGAATTCGTCTCATTATATAGGAATTTTTTTCAATTTTTTTTTCCCCTCTCCTTTGAAAAAAAAACAAACTTTTATTCAAAAATTGAAAAGTAGAGTGGGTTTTATGTGAACCATATTTATAAATGGAAATTTTTAATATCCTTTGTATGTGAGGTTTCAAAGGTTTTTGAATGATAGAAACATTTAGATTTCTAACTCGGTATGTTTCTTTTTTTTTTTTTTTTTTGTTGGCCTAGGTTTGTATTAATAAATTTTTTATAAAGAAATTTTTTGTGTTTGTATTATTAAAGTGAAACTTTTATTATATCCTCCCAAATTTTTTGGCTCTTCTATCAGCATGTCGCGTTACAGGCCGTCACGGCGTCACGTCAAGTGCCCTGACACTACAAGTCATGACGTCACAATCTGTGACGACAAAAATAAGAAAGTTGAAATTTAATATATACTGTATAACGAATTATAAAAAAATAATTGTGAGATTTAATAATTCAATTTTTAAATTGGTAAAATATAATTTTTAAAATGATCCCGAGCCAGCCAGTTCAAGGCTAATAGATGACAAGGTTGTCTCATACGGCTCGGCCAATCAGAGCGAAGGCGGGAAATCGTCATCAAGAAGCCCAAATTTGAATTCTTATTTAATATATAGTATTTATCTCTCTCTGGCTTTTTACGATTTATATTTAAAAGTTGTTCATTTTAATTTTCTTTCATCATTTTTGATAGTTGAATATAAATTTTAAATTGAAATATTTAATTTTTCCTTTTAGTTTCTCTTACCTATATAATAATATTATATAAGTAGAAAGTATTTTTTTCCGAATTGTCTTCATTTTTGTTTTACTTTCTATTACCGTATTTAATTAATATATTTAAAAAAAAATTATTATTTTCTCTAGTACTGAAAAAAAAACATTAAATAATATTTCAAAAAAATAAAAATGGAACATATTTTAAATAAAATAAATAAATTTATTACGACCCGCTTAGAGGCACCAGTCCCCGGTGGCTAGGTCCAACAAACACAATACAAATTTAAATATAATAACAAATATAACAAAACAAATCAAAAGGGAAAAAAAAATAGAAATGTATAGTAAACGTCGCATTAGCCATCCCGACATTCGCCTTAAGTTGTTAAGGAAAACCTGGCCAAAAACCTTGAAAGGATGGTATGACCTCTCTACCTAAACTATTTCATAAGAAATAAATATTAATAGAATAATAGACAGGAAGAGAGAATGTCAGCCCAACAGGACAGCCCCTATCGAATAAAAATCCTGTCAATCCAGAAGACGTTTCGGTTTTAATTAAATAAAGCCATCATCAGTTCTCAAGAGATTGTTGTCTGTGCAAATGTTACATTTTTATATAATATTGTATATGTTTATATAAAACAACACTCTCTGCATCCCAACCTTGAGCCAATAATCTCTTGAGAACTGATGATGGCTTTATTCAATTAAAACCGAAACGCCTGTCTTGTTCCTGTCTATTATTCTATTAATATTTATTTCTTATGAAATAGTTTTCTTCTTTTTTTAAGATTTTTTCTTCCTTCGTCAGAAAGTTTTCTTTTCATTAAAGAAATTCTATTAGTAACTACTCTTTGAGTATTAAAAAATTTTATTCTAAGTAAAACTCTTAATTTAACGAATGATTTTTCTAAAGTTATAGGAATTTCTGGGCATTTTTTAAATACATATTTAGTTATTTTATTTACTATGTTTTTTTCTTTTTTTAACTGCCTTTGTTATATTTTTTTTCTTCATCTATTTTATCTTCTTCATCTTTTTCTGTCTGTGAAATATTTGTTTGTAGACTTGAAGTTTCAGAAACCTTCTTCATTAAATCTTCCAATATTCCTTTTTCTTCCTTTCTTTTATCTCGGGCCAATCGAGCTGATTCTTCAGGATTTGGAACATCACTGGGTTTTAAAAATAACGATGGAACAGCTGAAAAAATTGATATATTAATAATAAATAAGATATTACTAAAATAAAAAGTAAAATTAGAATCTCAGTGGACATGGGTATAGCCTATAGTGAAAAAAGCCTTGTATATATATAGAGTATTTTTTACCTACCTGTTGGCTTTAATTGAATTTTGGGAGGTAAATTCATAATTTTCGCTCGCATGTCTTCTTGAAAATCAGATTTTGCACGTTGCAAATTCTTCCCGTTTTTGGATTTACACTATCTTTTCGAAAACATCTTCTAATCCATTCTTTTCGTAGGCTATCATCTTTTGGAAATGGAAAAAACATTAATTTTTCTTCTCCTTCCTTTTGTTTATAAAAAGAATTTTTACAAATTGCAACTGAGCAAATTGTTCCAGGCATCTAAAAGAATGATTAGAATCAAATATATATTTTAAATAATTGATTTAGTATTTCATTAATTACCTTGAATGCATGTAAAGAAAGCGCCACAAACACACAAATGAAAAGTTGATTGAAAAGGATGAAAAAACAGCCTAAATCGAATATTTTGAAAAAGGTTATGATTATAATCAAATATATATTTTTTAACTATTTGATTTAACATTCAATTAATTACCTCCAATATAAGCAAAAATGATAAAACAATGTCCAAATCGATTTATTAAAGCACGTGTAATGTTAAGAACAAAATATCAAATAGCTATATGCACTCAGAACGTTTGTCACTAGGGAATCTTGGACTCGAGTGACGTCATCTGCCAAAACCCCCCACCATTTTCCACTCCGTATGAGACAACCTTGTCTTTCTACTAACCTTGCAGCCAGTTTCCCATAATTATGAAAAGGCGAGGGTCCGCCGCAGGCGGGCCCGAGACCAGCTGGTGGGGGGTCCAGGGAGGCGAAGCCCCCTGGCTAGACGCGCCGCCCGCCTTCGGCGGGCTAGTTACGAAATAAATATCGTTCACAGTTTTTAATATGCCTGTATTGATTTCCCATTGTCATTCATCATTTTCCAATTATTAAGTTAAGATTAAAAACGCGATTTTAATACTCTTAATTGAACAATTTTCTGAAAACTTTCAGTTAAACGCCTACGATCCGAAAAAAAAAGTTTCACTTGCATCGTGGTTTCATAAAACCACACTTGATTTTTTATAAAAGGGGGCGTCATACGATTAAATATTTTTAAGGGAGGCATGGTAACTAGGGTCCGACCGAAACAAGATTTTCAGCCGAAACCGAATATTCGGCCTCAACCTTAGTTTCGGCCGAAACCGTAACCGAAACCGAAACTTGTATTTCCTATAAAAAATTCATATCATTTTACCTTTTTTTTTTTTGAATTTTTTTTTTTCCCCTCCCGTGAAAATCATTTTACCTTTTTTTTAAGGAGACTAAAATTTTTTCTCCCTCAAGTGCAAATTATTTGACCTTTTTTTTTTTTTTTTTTGCATGCGAGTCTCATCCCATTTTTTCAGACTCTGGTTTCGGCCGGCCGAAAGGTTCGGCCACTTTTTGGCCGAAACCGAAACTACGGCCGAAACCATGATTTTTGGCCGAAACTGGCCGAAACCGTAACCGAAACCGAATATTCGGTCGGTTCCTAATGGTAACATACGTTTTGAAACCCCTGTAATAGGCTAACTTTGCCAGGTTCACGTTAAGCAACCCGAAATATTTGCAAAATAAATTATTTTACTTTTGAATTTTCTCAAATCCACTTTATTGAATCATAGCCATTTTCTCATATTAACGTGTTATTAAAATTGCACTGTATTGTTATTAATACTTTTGACAAGATTATTTAGAAAAATATCTAATAACAATAATGATTTCATTTTTTTTTTTAATTTAAAGTCTGTTTCGGCATCGAAGGCCATTTAGACCCCCTCCATATTTATTTAAATTGATTGGTAGCCAATACAATTTAATTAAATTTTTGGGACGGCATACGAACCCGCGACCCTTGGTACAATGTGGCATGCTAACCACTACACCAAGGCCCGAGGGCTGATTAAATATTTGAAATGATATATTGCATTAACCCTTTGTATAGACATTTATTTTCTATTATGTTTTTGTTATTATATACTTTTAGAATCTATTTTTATAAAAACTGTATTGGAAACAAAATCATAGGTCTGAATGGCTCCGTGCTTCAGCTGAATAATAAACAAAAATCCTTTGAAAATCCTTGTTGTTACCCCAAGTGATGAATAGTGCTGAAAATCTGAACAAAACTGAAGCCATCGGTATTTCATTAGACCAAATATGTATAATATTGTAATCTCTAAAGAATATAATTTTAATTTAAAAAAAGTAATACTTTTTGAAAAAAATTGAAGCATTTCAAATATTATAATGCAAATGGTGAATGTCGACCTCGATTTATTCGAGCTAAGACTGGTTTTCTTATTCCTTTAAATATTTAATTGTAGACGGGGCCTAAATGGCATTGTATGCCAAAACCAGGCGAGTCATTTGGGGGGGGGGGGCGGGGGGGGGAATTCGCCCCCCCAAGGGCTCTGATTTTTATAAAATTTTATATTATTCTAAATAAAATACTTCAAAATCTACATAGATAGATAGTATAAAAACTACAAAATTAAACAATTAATTAAATTAAATATCTTTTGGCTAAATTTGAGTACTTATTTGTAAGTAAATTTTAAGAAAAAAAAAAGTTCGCCCCCCCCTCCCAAGAAAAATTTGAAATGACGCCACTGGCCGAAACACCCTCTATACCAGTTTTTTTTTTTTTTTTTTTTTTTTTTTTTTTTTTTTTATAACAATTTCTTATAATTTTCTCAAAAAATCGAGTTACATCTACTTTTAAGTTTATAAAATAACAAAAAAAAAATAAAAAAATTGTTTATTTCCCTCTTTGAGCAAAGAGCATTATTCTTGTTGAGTATTGGATTGTAAATGATGAATGATTATTAGCTGTGTAGTCGGATTTAGCGACTAATTTCCATAAATCAATGACGGATACACACACAGACACTTGAATTAATATTCCCAAAATATCATTTTGAGAGAGATAGAAAATTATAACATTTTAACTCCTTCTTCTATGTTGATATATATTTAGTTTCATAGCGAAACGTAGTATGAATATTAATAATATGTGTGGATGAATACGTAGAGGGGTGGGCTGGGGAGGGGTCTTTTCATTAAAATGGCATGGCTTCTGATCAAAGGGTTGGTTGCTTGACCTCTTTCCAGGTATCGCATTCACATCAATTCATTTCATTTAATTAAATTGAAGATAATTTTACAAAAGCGCTTTCTTTAAGGGGTATATATTCTACGCAACCCCCCATTTATCTGACTTTCATTCTTTTTTTTTTTAATCTTCCTTTTTATTATATATTTATAATAATTCCCCCTTTTGTAAATTTTCTAAAATGAAAAGCTTTTTGTTTTAGTAATAAGAAAGATAAATAATTCAAGATATAATAATGATTTTGACTCCTCTTTTTGGGCTTCTTATTAATTACTCTATTTATACTTTTTCTTTTCTCTTAATATTTCCTGCAATTTTCCTTTCAACTTTATCTTATTCTTTCTTTTAGCTCCTTTAATTCTAATACCTTATTCAATATCGTTAACAATAATCAAATAAATTCTTTTGTTTAAAAACAAATAAGAAATTCAAACAATGTTAAAATGAGAATATTTGAACCGTAGATGGTAAGTTTTGTTGTTACAGGAATTTTAATTTAGGCGTAATATCGTTTAGTTTTGAAACTTCGTCAGCTCTAAAGAATTCTGTTTGAAAAATATATAGAGTAGCCAAAAATGTTAAGAGTTTAAAAAAAAAAAAAAAAAAAATTGAAAGAAAATTAAGCCCAGTAGGTTCAGTAGTTGAGTGAAATATTAAATATAATAAATTATGTATTGTTTTAGTCTCTATTTTATAAATTTTTTGTTGCGTTATTGTTTAATTACAGTCATATTATAAATACACCAGGCCCATAGAGTCTCTGTGAACTATGGGCCTGGTGTGTAGACAACAAATTAGACCTTAATTTAAGTAAATGTAAAACTATGACATTCTCATATAAACTAACACCTATTATATTTGATTATAAATTAAATAATGTCACTATAGCTCGTGTTACTGAGGCTCGCGATCTCGGCGTGATATTCGATTCACGATTAACTTTTGTATCTCATATTGACGGCATGTGTAGCGATGCACACAGGATGCTTGGCTTCATAATCAGAAATACCCGGGATTTTTCCCAATTGTATACCATCATCGTGTTGTATCGCGCATATGTTGTCTCCAAACTCGAATATTGCGCTGTGGTCTGGAGTCCGATACATCAGGTCCATGTCAATAAAATCGAAAGAGTCAATAGAAAATTCTCCAAATATCTCTTTTATAAACAGCATGGACATTATCCTGCTGATGACTCTTTCGATTATCTTTCTCTCCTGGGGGAATATGGTCTTAGTTGTCTTGGGGAGCGAAGGGAAGCCATGCATATTTTACATCTTTCAAGGCTTGTACGTGGGAATGTCGATGATCCTATTTCCCTATCCCTTATCAACTTCCATACCCCTTTGAGGACCACTCGGAGCTGTGATCTGTTCTATCTCCCACATTCTCAAAATACATTTTTTACAAGATCCCCAATTTATAGAATGTGTGAGTTATATAATCACACCTATTCGGAGATTGACCTCTTCTTCGAACCACCAAGGGTACTCAAGGATCTGGTCCCTCATAAGCCTGTCTCTCTTAATTAGAAATAATGAAATTTTGATATTGTAATTGAATGAACATTCATGTAATGGATGGGTTGAATGTTGTTTTAATATATTTGTTTGTACACCACCCTATAATTGGCTTAGGCTGTTGGGTGATTAAGGTAATAATAAATAAGACAATTAAATCCAATCAAATAAAAATAAAAATATCAAATCAAATAAAATCTGGTGTGACCAGATCAAAGACACACAGACAGACCATGTTGCAAAAACCACTTTTTTTGATTTAGGGAGCCTCAAAATGTGTATATCCATCAAAATCTCGTCATCGAATTTTTGACATGACGCAATACTTTCTCTCTATTTATATAGTACATTTAGCCTATACATAAGTAAGAGAAAGTAATAAATAGCGACGAAGTTTAAATAGCCTCAGATGCCAAAAAAGACAGGCATTAAACATTTTAAACATCCAACTCTCTATTCTATTCAGAGATGGGCCTTTGAAAAGGATTAGCAATCCGATCCGCAGATCCGAGCAGTTGGAACTATCCTATCTGATCAACTAGTTCGATCTGGCTGCTTCAAAAGTATTACCTTTCCGATCCGGCGTTCCGACAAGCTAGGGCGATCCAATCCGATTCAGAAAAGAATCGCTGTTCCGAAAAAAAATCCGGTCTTGCGATATGAAAATCCGGTCCAATTAGGAAATCCGATCCAGTTTATAATAAAATTACCGAATTAAAATCTAGATTTTTGACCTAATTTGTACATTTTTAGGCATTTGTATGAAAGTTATATATAAAATAGGCATTATTCTTTAACAATCAAAAGGATATATTTATTAAAAAGTAAAAAGTTTTAAATGATTGGCAATCCTTTGAAAGGGATCTCAAAAATCCAGGTTCCAGAGAGCAAAAATGATTTCGATCCAGATCCAAATTTAAATTCAAAAAGATCGCGATCCCTCATTATAATCATAAGCTTATTTTCATTTTTTTTTTCATATTCATATTATATAAAGCTCAATACATTAATATTTAATCTTAATTATCTCGAATTAATCTTAATCAAAAGTTTATATTTCTTACCAGAAATTAAGAAATTAGAAAATATTAGCTTTCTTAATATACTTATAACTCATTTAAATATTATAATTATTCAAGTTAATTTATCAGGCAGCCAGCACAAAGAACTTTCTTTAAATAAGGGAAGGGAAAGGGAAACGAGTTGGGGGTGTGCAGAGACGGGGGGGGGGGGGTGAAAAATTAATTACTTTGGAAAATAAAATAAATTTCTTTTTAAACTATCTTAATCTTTAAGCTAAACTTTTTATTAAATGAAAATTAATTTTCTGTAAATTATTTATATACGTACATACAAAAATTTTATTATGTCTTATCTCTTTTTGTTTTTTTACTTTCTCTTACCTATGTATATACATATGTAATATATTTATTTTTATTTTTGAAATTCCAATCGGGATCCCCGTTTATTTGCCCGAGGTGCTTTCGTGCACGAAGACACACACCTCAAACCCAACCGGCCTCTGGCCGTAGCCATCTACCGGCACCCCGTGAAGTTACATCATTTCCTATCTCTAGCTCCCTCCTCCTGCTCTCGTCTCTAGCTAGTGAACTAATCCTTATTTCTGGTTCCAACCGGCTCCTTATATCCAACCTCTTCTATGCTAGGGAGGATGTCCTAGTTTGAGGAGGGACTCCCTCAGCACCGGCGTGTAGCCTACTCCTTTCGAAGAATGCATCACTGAGAGGGAACCTTCTTTACGTCCCTTCCACAGGACGGGATGTCACAGCAACTCCCTCTCCTCGTAGAGTTGCCTGAGGGCTATTGTGGAAAGATCCTATATTCCAATCCAGGGCTTGCTTGAGGATTTGTTTACATTAAATAAATATTTTTATTTAATGAAAAATCCCGCATGCCAAGGATTTGAACAGGGATCTTCTTTGCAGAAGCTGACACCCTAGCTCACTACACCAGCGAGCCCTCACATATGTAATATATATATAGACAGAAAGTATTGGATTCATGTCAAAAATTCGATGTCGAGATTTTGATGGATCTTCACGTTTTGAGGTCCCTGAATCCAAAAAAGTGGTTTTCGCGACATGGTCTGTCTGTCTGTGTGTGTGTCTGTGTGTCTGTGTGTCTGTGAACAAAATATCTCAAGAACGAAAAGAGCTAGGAAGTTGAAATTTTATATTTAAGTTAGGCACCCCCATGGGACGTGACACGAAGCTTTTGAACAAAATCGACCAAAAAGTACTAGTACTTTACTGATTCACTTTTTCAGTTTTTTTTCGATTGTCTCAAAATTTGCTCCAACGATTTTTTTTTTTAAATTCAAAAATCAATTATTTTTTAGATTCTCTATAAAATGTATATTCTCATTTTGTGATTGAAATCTTCTAAAGACCACTTTACTCTTGTACTCCATAGAAAAGATAGGAGAAATGGTTGCCATGGTATCAAAATATAAATATTTTCCCATACTTATAAATTTTACATCTTGAATTCAATTGTACCCCTACTGTCGGAAACTAAATACATGTCGACACAAAAAATCTGGTGTGACAAGCACAGTACACAACTTTCGATTACCGAAGGTAAGAGAAAGTTGTGTGCTGTGCGTCAGTCACACCAGATTTTTTTTTTTTTAACATTCACACTTTTTTCTCATTTACACATTCTTTTCGGCAACTTAGGCCATTTAAGACTTTGACGATAACCGTTGTAATATGTATATCTAATCGGGGTTCAGGCATTTCTATTTAAGCCATCTGGTATCCAAATGGCTTAAATAAAATCATCGGACTGCCTGGGTCCGAACCTCTTTTTGTTTTATTTATATCAGATTGTGAAATGGAACAAATACTTTAGGAAACCGAGATTTTTTCTCAAGACATCTGTCAATTTGAGTGTAAATTAAAATTAAATATTCAAATTAAACTAGGTTATTTGTTTCAAAGGTTTTATTAATTAAAAATTAACACTTAATCCTGGACGTATTTCAACAATTACTTCCCATCATCAGAACTGTTTGCATTCTATCAATACGTATTAAGTGTTAATTTTTAAACCTTTGAAACAAATAACCTAGTGTTTAATTTGTAGGCCCCCTATATGATATTTAATTTTAATTTAGAAAATGTTTCAACGAGAACCAACTGTCGAAAGTTGAAATCTTCAATATATGAGTCGTTATTTCCAAAATTGTCTAGTTGCATCGGGAACAAATTTTCAGGAAACGAGAAAAACCTGTATTTTATTAAACTAAAGAGTTAATTTATGACTGTTATGTTTATAAAATCTGTAAATTAATTACGAACACAATTTACAAGGTCTTAGGTCTGTGTTATTTTTGGAACCAAGTTCTTTAACGCGGCTTACGCAGGGTGAATTGGGAGAAAATGTAACGTAACAAAAACGCGTTCCCAGCGCCCGAGCTACGGCGGAGGAAGGCGAGATTAGCCGAAGTCGTGGCGAGGCCACGCCCACCTTCTCCTTCTCTTTATTTCCTTCTATCTACCAAATAATATTCATATTAAATTATATTCTGAGTTGAAGAAAAGGCGTGAGGAACTTCGTTCCTACCGGGAGTCCTACAACCCCACACATTTGCTTTTTATATAGCAGTAATAAACTGTTTTAATATAGTATTTGTTTGTTTGCAACAAGACAGTTTTGGAAATGTAATGAAATGCAACTAGGCCCGATTTGAATTTGTACTCGATTTTCAGTATTTGTTTTAAATAGGATATAGAAACTTTTTTCACTGGAAATCTATTTTCAAATGTATATTTCAGTTGTGCCAACAACATACAATTAATCTCAACTTTTCAAATTTTGTCAATTAGACACTTTTGGAAATGGACGACTTATATATAGAAAAGCTATGTTCATAATCCAAGAGTCAGTTGTGTGCGATAACATTTCTTTAAATAAATTCCGAATAATAATTTAATTCAACGATATGTTTGTCAAGCTCTGTTATTATTGATTCGGTCATTTAAATTACTTTGAAGTCTAGTCAGTAAATTTGAAAATGATATTTTTTTATTCACAAAAAATCTTGGAAAACCTCTAAATTATTTGCGTTGTCTTTCTTCTAAATAAAAATTAGAGTTCAATTTCAAAATTCATTTGGTTTGATCTTCTTTAATGATTTAAGCCTCCTTTTCGTTTAAACTTGGCTTCTTGGGAGGGATGTTTGTTAACCATCGATCTTCGACTGCATAATTACTTGCAATTTCGGCCAAAGGAAACCAAACCAATTGGCTATTTGAAAGGCAGAAATGGGATTCTAACCGCATTTTGAGGAAACCGCAATTTTCCATATTTGAATTATTTATTTAAAGCATTGCTCTATTCAGGAAATATAATTATATTATAAGAGTCGTTAAATAAAATTAGAGAATGTTAAATTTTCATTTGAAACAGCGCTACTACTTATATTAAAAAATTTTGGAATGATTTATTGAGCTCTATTATTATTATAGTCTCTGATCCCTTAATAGATAGATGTTATTAATCCCTTACATAAATAACGGGAAATATCGACAACCAAATCATCAGAGGTACCCGAAAACGAGAGAGGGAAATAACAATATCTCTTATCACAAACCATAACAATGATACCTAATGGGAATCGGGGTATAAAAATTTGAAAAATTATCAGAGGGGGAGAGAAAAAGCGTCAAAGGGCCAACCTAGGGCGGAAAAAACTTTATGCTTCACATATTTCACTGATTTTTAATTTCTCTTACCTATATATATATAACACGTATATGATGAATGTATTAATTAGAGCGAAAATATTGGATTAATGTCAAAAATTCGATGTCGAGATTTTGTTGGAAATACCCGTCTGTCTGTATCTGTGAACAAAATATCTCAAAAACTAAAAGACCTAGAAGGGTAAAATTTGATATTCAAGTTATTAATAGTTATAAAGTTTTACTTTTCCGCACTATTATATACTATTTCGGCCAAAGGAATATAATTAAAACATTGCTATAATCAGGAAATATAATTTAATTTTACAATTTTTTACGTTTCAGGTCGTAAGAACCCCAGAAAAAGACAAAGAGTTTTTTATTTAATATAGAAGCTTACATATTGGCTGCCAACTCCTCTGTCCCGTTACAAGTAGGCAATATTAATTTACACCTTTGGAACCACCCAGCCCTTGGGCTTGGCGTAGTTGGTAGCGTGCCTACCTTCTATAGCGAGCGTCGCGGGTTCGGACCCCAGGCAGTCCGATGATTTTATTTAAGCCATTTGGATACCAAAAGATATTATAAATAACATCGGTTATCGAATAAAGTCTTATATGGCCTGCCGGCTTATTAAGTTGAGTTTATGTGAAAATATGTACTTTGTTTTACATTCAAAAGAGAAAGGGAGCCAATATTTTTAACTCTAGTCTTTGTTTTTATTTTTTTTTTCTATTTTTAGAAAGGTACGTAATGAAAATTAAGCTGATTTACAAATTTTAATTTAGCTACGGTAGATTTTATCAGAGATTATATAAAACCCTCATTTTTAGCAACAATGCCAGGCAACCGAGCAGGCAGACAGTTTGGGATCAAAATTAGTAACAAAACTAAACTTCAAACAGAACAAAAGGGTCTGTAATTAATTTTGTATACAAAAGATGAAATTAATTTCGTATTTATTAACTCACCATTATTATTAAAGCCTAAATTTTAATAAAATAAATCTTGTATTAATTTTAATTAAACGTGAAAGAGTGAATGAGTTTCCCCTAAAAGTTGAGACGAGTACTGATGTGGTCATCATATATGGACGTAGAGTTGAATTGAGTGGGGGGGGGGATTCATTCTTTATTAATATTCAGCCTATAATAAATAGAAGGGGGTTTATATTCGATGTATTATAAAACAGGCCTGTGTTGAGGGAGTCACGACATGCCCTCGTACATAAAGGATAAAAGGAACTAGACAACGCATTGGTTCATTAACTAGGAGAAGTTTGAGATGTAACTTCACGGGATTCCGGTAAATGGCTACAGCCAGAGGCCGGTTGGGTTTGAGGTGTGTGTCTGCGTTCATGAAAGCACCTCGAGTAAACAAACGGAGATTTAAAATAATAATAATCAAAGTATTATGTGTAGCTACTACTATATCATTTGATAATTATTTTCTTTCTTTAACAATTTTCTTGTTATTTATCCTTAATTTGATAGAAAGTTTAAAATTTAATTTTTTGAGAAATACAAAAAACAAAAAAAAAAAATTTGATTCCAAGTATGTGTTTAGATCAGACCGAATCATTTAATTATAAATTGACGAGTCAGTCTTGATTTAGTCTACTGGACGTGGCAACTAAAAGCGGAATAATTATTATCTCGGGGGGTGTTCACGTTTCACAGAAGCTAATCGAATTGCGAATTGGCGGTAGCGGGGGTGAGTTGAGGGGGGGGGGTGGAAGAGTCGCCTACCGTCCCTGTGCGAAGGGATGGGTCACCCACACATACAGTGAGTCGTACTTGAGAGAAATAATGATGATGACAGGCCTTAGTATTCGTGAGGCGCCATTAATTCTCCTCTGCTAATCAAGTGTCAATCAACAAGTATGTTCAACATCAGACTGGATTAATTTCGACAGGACATGATTTAAAAATCCTCAATCATAGAAGGATATTAACGTCTGAGAGTTATACTCAAACAACTCTTAGTTTTTCATTTAACCTAAAAAAAAATCTGGTGTAATGGTCGCACAGACAACTTTCTCTTACCTTTAGAAAATTTCATGCTTGCTTGTCTCACTAGATTTTTTTGTGTCCACATATTGACTGGGTGCGAAGTAGGTGGTGGGAAATCACAAATCGCTCGCAGCGCCCGTCGTGGCCAAACAAGGTACTATCGGAGGCCCAAATGTCACTATTTACTAATGATATATACGTAGAATTACGCATTATTAAGCAAAAATAATCAAATAGGTCCTATGTGTCATGGAACCTGCTGCGTAGTTAACTGCAAGAACACTGGCAAACAATTTTGACAGCAAAATGAGAATATACATTTTAAAGAGCATCTAAAAATAATTGATTTATGAATTTTAAACAAAATCGTTGGACCGAATATTGAGAAAATCGAAAAAACTGAAAAAGTACATCAATAAATTCCTAGTACTTTTGGCTAATTTTGATTGAGAGCTTAGTGTTATGTGCCAGGGGGAACCTAACTTAAAAAAGTAAAAATTTCAACCTCGTAGCTCAATCTTTTTATGCTTTAAATTGTACACGGACACACAGACAGTCCATTTTTTGGGCCCATTCTTATAAGTCTAGTTACTTCTTTGGTGATGTTCTCAAATGTTGGATTGATAAGTCATCATTATCATTTCCAAACATATACAGTATTTGCTGTACAATGAATTACTGGAGTCTAAAAGGTGTCTTATTTTTCTTATCTAATTGTAATATTTCTTTTTCCCTCATTGTCATTCTAATATGAATTTAGATTGTTGATTCGTGATTCTACTATTAATAGATATTAGTAGTAGTATACTACTCACTATCTCTATTAGCTAATTTTGACCATTCATTATCCAACTCTTTATCATTCCCAGCATGTCGAGGGCCTGACTTCACTGTTCTTTTGTTTCATATATGCATCCGTTATTTTTTTTTTTTAGCTTTTTTCGAATATAATCCCTTTATATCATTGAATTTTCGTTGTAATGTGTTATATTATTTGCCGGTTTTTTTTTTTTTTTTTTTTTTTTTTTTTTTTTTATACAGATGTTTTGGTACACCTTCATTGAAATGGGAATCAGAATATTTCATTGTAAAATTATTGAACACACAATTTTTTTTTTTTAATTCACAGATGCTGGACCGGTATCTTCTAATCTTCATTCAAATATGAATGAATTCAAACAAGATGTTGTCTTACTCGGCCCTGTGGGATCGAATTGGTTGACAGGTTTTCGACCCATCACTGTGAATTTTTATAGTAAATGTTTAATAAATTATAGTCTAGGTTTTCTAAGGAAAAAACAAAGTGTTGCATTTTTATCGCCGGTGAGGTGTGTGACACAAATCCCAGCTCAAATGATAATTACAAAATTGTTAATAATTGAAATTACACATTTATTTATTCATCTCCATTTCT
>JAKCPI010000038.1:0-14496 GCA_023213315.1 Euborellia annulipes
AAAAAATAACAATAACAAATTTTAAGTGTTTATTTTCTACTCAGAACAAAAAAGTAATTGTATAATATTTGGAACGTTCATGTAAAAAAGATGCGCCACTGCTGGTCTAAGATTTCAATTACAATATAAACAATCCCAAATTTATGCCTGTAGGCGTTGAAATATTATAAGAGAGTAATACGCTAGTAACAATATAACAAATATTAAAAAATTGTTGGCCACCCAAATAGGTAAATACAATGGGGCCATTATTTTATTGAAATGTTAAAATGCGAATAAAATGTATTTGAAACACATAACCAAGTGTCTTATATTTATTTATACTAACATATTAGTCAAATTTATCGTTGCGAAACAGTCATCTTATTTGTTCACGATCAATTCTAAATGTATAGATGTGAATATAAGTAAAGGCCACTGGGATTTTCAAAGCCATGGTTGAAAAGCAAATAAAAGAATTTCAATTTTCCTCCCTGAATGCGCCGGAGTCCACTCAACTTATTTCCACTCGAATAGTTCGGTTTTTTCGGACGGGATGTAATTTTTGTAAAAAAAAAAAAAAAATGGTGTTTATATATTTGCTATTAATTTAGCCAATTCTCATCTGGATAGATAAAAGAAAAGCGAATTTGATTAGAACTAGTCAAAAGCCGTTTGATGTTTATTCAATTATAAAAGGCTTATTATAAATATATTTGAGGTTAAAACATTCCTGATACACAAATAGACAATCTCTACAATCCAAAATTGAATGTGTCTCACGTGATATCGGAAACATAAACTAAATTCAAATTGGTTATTTAAATATAGAAAATGGCACCTCTGAGTATTAATAGAATCAGAAATGAGTGAGAGAATTTAATTGTGCCCGGAATAGTTGATAATAAATTTGATAGCCACACATCGCAAATACGAAGATAACTTTAATATTGGCCACTTCCAGTCGGGTAAATTTAAATCTGAATATAGCCGGAATAATAATGATAGTATAGGTCCTATTAAATTAAATAATTAGTCTAATTTCATGGAATATATTAGTGGTTACAAAATTAAATGGTGCAAAATCTTTCGAAGCTTTTTCGAGTTATGCAATAGAAAATCTGGATATTAATTGTTATTATAAAAATCTGGTGTGACTGGTCTCACAACACACAAGTTCCTCTTACCCTTCGGCAAGAGAAAGTTGTGTACTGTGCTTGTCACACCAGAATTTTTATGTGGACATATATTTAGTTTCCATCAATATACATGAATTTTTTTTTTTTATAACAAATTAACACTCACATTCACACACACATACACCCAGTCTTTTTCGGAAAATTAGGCCCTATAAGCGATACTAGTATTTATAATATATATTTATTTGGGGTCCAGGCATTCTTATTTAAGTTATTTGGTATACAAATGGCTTAAATAAAATCATCGGACTGCCTGGGATCCGAACCCCCGACCCTTGGTATTCAAGTTAGGCCCGCTACCAACTACGCCAAGCCCGGTATTAGAATTCAAGAGATAAACATGGGAAAACATTATATTTCGTTATCATGGCAACCATTTCTCCTATCTTTCGTATGAAGTACAAGAGTAAAGTGGTCTTCAGAAGATTTCAATGGCAAAATAAGAATACCGGTATACATTTTAAAGAGCATCTAAAAAATAATTGATTTTTGAATTTTAATCAAAATCGTTGAAGCTAATTTACAGAAAATCGAAAAAAAAATTTATCAATAAAGTACTAGTACTCTTTGGCCAATTTTGTTCAAAAGCTTCATGTCATGTCACATGGGGGTACTTATCTTAAATATAAAATTTCAACCTGAGAGCTCTTTTCGTTCTTGAGTAATTTTGTTCACAGACACACGAACACACACACACACAGACAGACAGACCATGTCGCGAAAACCACTTTTTTGGATTCAGGGGACCTCAAAACGTGTATATCCATCAAAATCTCGACATCGAATTTTTGACATGAATACAATACTTTCTCTCTATATATATTAACATATATATAGAGGTAAGAGAATGAAAAATTTGTTTTTTTGTTTTTTTAATTTATTTCTCTGAAGTTTCGGTTCCGGGTTTTACCATTCGGAAAGGGTCTAACCCCAAATGGAAAAGGTCCTATTCAGGGTCATTGTAAGATGTTTGACCTCTATTTGCGTTTTATACCATAAATGTCAGGTGAAAATAAATAAATTCAATTGAATAGCAGCAACATTATGCATTTCTGAACGAACCTTTATGAAAGTTTTTTTTTTTTTTTTTAATTAATTAATTAGGCTGTCAAAAACATTCAAATAATATAACAAGGTTTACAATTTATTATAAATTTCGAATATAAAACAAACAAAAAAAAGTCTATAAATTTTATCTCATCTATGTAAATTACAAATACAATTTCCTTTTTGTAATTACTATAATTTAATTATTGTTTTTATTGATGTTGCCATTGATAACATCAGGCAGGAGTTCACGAATTTTTTTTTTTTTTTTTTAGTACGGTAATAAAATATTCAAATTAGCCAATTAAAAACAACACACAAACACTTGCATATATTTTAAAAATTATACAATTTTTTTTATTTATTAATGAGCTAAAAAATTCCCCCAACTTCATGCCAGATTTTTATTTAATACTAGTGAGAGATGGATGACGATTGGATCCCAGGTGGAAAAAAGTGAGAAAAATATAGACGTGTGAGATGCACACCTTTAAGAGAACGTGATTGAAATAAAAAGACACGATTTCGAGGAAAAAAACTACCGAAACCAAAATAAGAAAAAAATTCTAAGTTTTTTATGCTTTAAAGCAAACAAAAATTATATTTTCGTTTAATAATAATGATAAGATTTTTGTATCGTAATTTATCCCTCCCTACTTATTTCTCTCTAGGGATAATTAAAATTAGATCATTTACAAAAATAATAAATTTAAATAGGGAATTATAAATAAGAATCAATATAAAGCGCCAGCGGCTGACTTCCTGTTCCTGTATGTATGTGCTAATCAGGACGCTGATTAGCCAGGATAAAAGCAAGTCAAAAAGGAAAATTTAAAACAAGTTCAGAGAGGGAAATTTAAAACCTTAAAATTTTCGCCTTGGATGGCAAAATTTTCAAACAGTGAGCAAGAATAGATTTGATGCATTTGCTCGCCGAAAGTGAACAAGGGGGTGCAGGGGGAGCAGGCCCCAACTAACTCTAATGAAACGAAAAAAATAACTCGAAAAAAAATAAACATCTAATACTGTAATCGTTTCATTAGTGCAGGTAGGCTATATGTTTGCCATTTTTATGATAATTTATTGCTCTCGGGGCTTGGTGTAGGGGTTAGCGTGCTAACCTCGTATACCAAAGGTCGTGGGTTCGGGCACCAGGCAGTCCGGTGATTTTATTTAAGCCATTTGGTATCCAAATTCGAGAATGCCTGGACACCCATTTGATATATTTACAAATAACAGGTATCGTCAAAATCTTAAATGGCCTGAGTTGCCGAAAAAACTATGTGAATGTGAGTGTGAATGAGAAAAAAGTGTGAGTATTTTTTATAAAAAAAAGATGGCTTTATTGTAAATTATCAGCAATTAATTCTCAATGAAATGGGAATAATTTTTCCTAAAAATATTTATTTTGGGATTTTAAGTTAATTACAAGTTTAAGGTAAATAACTTAAGATCGCAAAATCCACTTAAGTGGAGGAAGGAAAGGCGCCACAAATCAACGTTAATAGAAAAAAAGGTTGAGAAACACTTAACAAAAGACAAATAAAATTCTTAAAACCTAATGATCTCTTCAATCCATTATTAAAAAAATCTCGGCATCGAATTTTCGAATGTTACTTGCACAATTGACAAAAAAAATTATATAGAATCCAATGAAAACAAAAAACTTTAATGTTAATTTTTTCAAATCTCGGTAACTGGCGCTTGACACACTAATGCGTAAGAGGGTCCATATATACATAGGTAAGAGAAAGTAAAAATATGATTATATTTTGCAAATAAATGAATTTTTTTTTAAGAAAAAAATCTGGTGTGACGGGCGCACAGCACACAACTTTCTCTTACCTTAGGTAATCGAAAGTTGTGTACTGTGCTTGTCTCACCAGATTTTTTGTGTCGGCATGTATTTAATTTCCGGCAGTACGGTACATTCGATTTTCAAGTTGTAAAATTTATAAGTATGGCAAAATATTTATATTTTGTTGCCATGGCAACCATTTCTCCTATCTTTTCTATGGAGTACAAGAGTAAAGTGGTCTTCAGAAGATTTCAATCACAAAATGAGAATATACATTTTATTGAGAATCTAAAAAATAATTGATTTTTGAATTAAAAAAAAAAATCGTTGGAGCAAATTTAGAGAAAATCGAAAAAAACTGAAAAAGTGCATCAGTAAAGTACTAGTACTCTTTGGCCGATTTTGTTCAAAAGCTTCGTGTCACGTCCCAGGGGGGTGCCTAAATTAAATATAAAATTTCAACCTCCTAGCTCTTTTCGTTCTTGAGATATTTTGTTCACAGAGAGACACACAGACAGACAGACAGACAGACAGACCATGTCGCGAAAATCACTTTTTTGGATACAGGGGACCTCAAAACGTGTATATCCATCAAAATCTCGACATCGAATTTTTGACATGAATCCAATACTTTCTCTCTATATATACAGTATATTAACATATATATAGATGTAAGAGAAAGTAAAAAGAAGTATAATATAATAATATATAATGCAACCAGGACAAAATAAATAAATTTTCTATCGACTTTTTAGGTATCCTTAGAACCAAAAAATGTTAAAAATAACACAGCAGGTGATATTGTGATAAATATAAAATATTCCACAATGGGATCACAAAAAACTTAATCCTAAGTGCTTAATAAATCTTTTTTTGTCTTTGAGCAACACTTCACAGCCACCATTTATTTATCATATCTTTTAAATCCCGAATTGAAAAATAAATGATAATTTCAAAGAGAAGAGAGAGAATATAATGAAAACAAAATTTTTCCCAGGGCCAATTACCATAAATTTCCATGGCCGATGTCTTAATTATACCTTAACAAAGGAGAGAGGGACTTCAAAGTGTCCCCGGAGGGGAGGACAAATACAAACTACCTGAATCCAATTGAATCAACCCAATAACTAAAGGGAACGGGATCAATCGATAATAATATAATTATTGCCAAATTGTCAAACTCAAAGGGAGTGTGTCCTTAAGCGGAACCAGACACTCCGGGGAGGACGACATCAAAATGCGTGGTATAGGCTAATTGTTTAATCTGTGAACAATCATGCTTATAATGATTTAAATTATTAATATTATTATAGATGAGAAATTATATTATAGTCCATTTTCTGCGAAACAAGACCGGTTGAAAGAATTTCCTAATAAATACAATAAAAATCAAAAAAATTGATAAAATATTTTCAAAAAATCTGGTGTGACTGGCGCACAGCACACAACTTTCTCTTACCTTCGGTAATCGAAAGTTGTGTACTGTGCTTGTCTCACCAGATTTTTTGTGTCGACATGTATTTAGTTTCCGACAGTACGGTACATTCGATTTTCAAGATGTAAAATTTATAAGTATGGAAAAAATATTTATATTTTGTTACCATAGCAACCATAGGAGAAATTCCTATCTTTCCTATGAAGAACAAGAGTAAAGTGGTCTTCAGAAGATTTCAATCACAAAATGAGAATATACATTTTATAGAGAATCTAAAAAATAATTGATTTTTGAATTTTAAAAAAAATCGTTGGAGCAAATTTTGAGAAAATCGAAAAAAACTGAAAAAGTGAATCAGTAAAGTGCTAGTACTTTTTGGTCGATTTTGTTCAAAAGCTTCGTGTCACGTCCCATGGGGGTGCCTAACTTAAATATAAAATTTCAATCTCCTGGCTCTTTTCGTTCTTGAGATATTTTGTTCACAGACACACACACAGACACACAGACAGACACACACACAGACAGACCATGTCGCGAAAACCAGTTTTTTGGATTCAGGGGACCTCAAAACGTGAAGATCCATCAAAATCTCGACATCGAATTTTTGACATGAATCCAATACTTTCTCTATATATATATTACATATATACATAGGTAAGAGAAAGTAAAAAAGTTGTTTGAAAATTGATGTGGACAACACAAACCCAAGCGTATCAAAATTTATCTATTTTTTTTTTAAACTACAGTATATGTCAATTAGTAATAAAATTTAAATTTTTTTGTAGTTAATTATTAGGACTTGGTATTGCAAAGAATAAAATAAAAAAAAAATCATTCTTTGTTAAAGAATTTCAACGACAACATTCCCCACAATCATTGCCGTTAAGTGATACCAACAGCGGCGAAAGTTCGGGATTGGTGACCCCGAGCAATAAGCGAGTTGAACGTCCCCCGGTAGCCATCGATAATATCCCCAACAGCACAAAATATTGCAGCAATGTTGCAGAAACATTGCGAATCTTGGCAACATTGCAGCGGCAATATTCCAAACTAGCAATATTGCTGTTTGAGCTGCAATATTGCATCAATGTTGCCGCAATATTGTCAACATTGAGCAAGATTGCAATATTCCGTGCTGTGTGGGATGTATTTAACTATTTTTATAAAAAAATAATGGCCTCAGCAGCCGAAGAGGGTTAAAAAAACCAGAATCTTTGCGGTTAAGAGATTCCAAGTACGGCGAAAGCTCAGAGTAGACCCAGAGTAATCAGCGTGTGAAACGTCCCCCAGTAGCAATCGATACATTGTATTCAAAAATATATACAAATAAATTCAACCCCTAAATGGAATCTGTAGCCGAAAGTTAAAAAAAAAACGATTTTTTATAAAAAAAAAATCATCGGACAATTTCAATAATGATAATCCAAAGGTTTTGGGTCTCAGACGATGGATTTATTTAAATTACTTAAAAACCAAATGACAAAAATAAGTATGTTCATTGTATCGTATAGAATCAATATGGCTTAAGATCCCGAAAAGACTAAAAAGTAAATAAATAAAAAAACAAAAAATCATTTGCATCATCAGTAGCAATGTCCAAATAATAAGCTTCAAAAAATTTCATTTTCACAAATATTGATTTCATAAATAAAATATAACCAATTAAATCCCTTTAACATTCCAATCAAGGTTGTCCAGTCAGAATATTATTTTTTTTCTCCCTGTGGGAACTTTATAAAGAATAAATTTATTTCAATATGCATCTGACTGGAAGTTAAGCGAACAAGTTATGATTTAGTAGGTAAAGATCTTTTTCATTTCTTAAGCTATAATTTATCTCAGTCTTTTCCATTTTGAACAAACTATGAAAAAAACTTCAAAATGACTTTCAGGATGAGTTTGGGTTTAAGCATAATCCCAACAATACGATAGAATAGACAAACATATTACAAGAATTATTAATAACTTATTAAAATATTTATAAAGAAATATGAATAAAGGATACCCAAAACATGTTGTTGATAGACTAATTAATAATTATAGTGAAAAACAATGTAACCCTAAAACACAGATAATCACAGAATAGCGGTACTAATGTGTATCACCCCGTCACTTACATACCTACCCAGACAGCCTGGAATATATAAGAAATATGGCCAATCTTGCTCAATATTGAAAATATTGCAGCAACATTGATGCAATATTGCAGCTCAAACAGCAACATTCCAGCAATATTGCCGCAATATTACTGCAATGTTCCAAAAAGGCGGACATAGGAGTATTGCAACAATATTGCTCCAAAGTTGCTGCAATATTCCTAGCTTGGAATATTGCCGCTGCAATATTGCAGCAATGTTGCCAATATTTTGCAAGATTTGCAATATTGATGCAATGTTCCTGCAATATTGGCAATTTATGCAAGATTCTCAATATTTCTGCAATATTGCTGGAATATTCCAGGCTGTCTGGGTAACCGAAAAAATTTAAAAACTTTTCAAATCAGTCGAAATTAACATTGCACATAAAACTAAAATGAACATCACCTTCTTGTTCAATAATATGTTATAGTAAATGAGCTCGCTATGAACACAAATAATGACATATGAAATGTGTGACGATTTGCATGTCAATCGTTGCATGTAGCGAAAACCATCTCACCGTTATCTACAAATAAACGTATAAAACAAAAATTATTTTTCTCTGGTTACTTTCTTACGACTTTCTTATTATTACGACTGAGAGAGCCCAAATTGCGTTGTAATATAATTAAATATTAATTAATAAGCTTTAATGTCTGGTTTTGAAATACGGAGATAAAAAAAAAATTATTTGATTTAAAAAAAAAGGGAATTTTAATTTATAAAATACATAATAGCCCAGTCAAATTAGGGTTTCACCTCGGAATGAAAGATAATAAGCTGAATTTTTGTATGGACCTTTATTTTGGCATTCTAAATGATGTCTCAAAAGTCACATATGATCACGTGTCCGCGTCACGCGGTATTCAAGGTCAAAGGTCACGAAAATCAGTTTTTCGCGAATATCTCGTTTCCTATACCTTATATGATATTTGGACCTATTATAAAAGTTGTAGAGGATAAAATTCTCTACAATTTATATCTGAAGCATTTTTTTATACGACTAACCGTTTTTGAGGTAGAGCGTAAAGAGTGCGCAGCGCATAGCCTTATATGGCTTAATGCACGTAATGTGTGACTCATGGTATCGTACGGTATTGTAAGTCGTATAAAGTTTATTATTGATTAAAAAACAACTGCCATTATTTACTTACTAATTATTAATTATTTATATTTAATTATGTCTTTAACTCTTATTTTTAACTATAGTGATTTTATACTTTTAATTCTGTTTTATATTATATATCTTAATTATATTTTAGGTAGAAAAGACATGTACACGAAAATAATATATTTTATTTATATCTTTATTTATCATTCATATATCGCATATGATACATTTATTACAATTTCGGTTCAAATATTGGGTGGATTTTGGATGACCTTAATGACATATTTAGCAAATGGAACTTAATTCCCTTATTCTTCTTCCGGTCGGTCACTAATTTGTGATTCGTTAACATCATCCTCGTTATCGATAATATTTGTCTCCAAACCTTCAAGGACTTCGTCGTCATTTGCACTCTCTTCATCAGGATTATTTTGATATGTTGAAACGTTGTGGCAAGCTTGTCCGTTTCACTAGCCACAAGCTGGAGAACATTTTAACCCCGATTTTCTGCATCCCCAGCGTGGAGACAACCATTCTTGCAGTTGCAAAATATTGTGTTTAGCAGTTCAGCTAGTGCTGGGCGTAATAATGTAGTTATTGGTCCCAGGAGTTAATTTTGCCTCAACGCTTCATCATATCATATTAAAATAATCCTGATGAACAAGAGAGTGCATATGACACCGAAGCCCTTGAAGGTATCGAGACAAATATTATCCATAACAAGGATGATTATAACGAATCACAAATACTGACCAACCAGAAGAAGAAGAGGAAGTTCCATTTGCAAATTATAATTAAAGTCAACCAAAATCCACCTAAAATTTGAACTGAAATTGTAATCATCATTATATCATCATACTATAATATTAACTTCCGGTCCTTGAGTGTATGTGCCTGCTGTTCTCTAGCTGATTGGCTAGAGTTACAGGAAGTGAGCTTTAGAATTTTGCAATTGCTTGCCTTCGGCGAGTTGCAAAATTTCCAAGCAATGAGCAAGAATAAATTTGATGCATTTGCTTTCCGAAGGCGAGCAAGGGGGTCCAGGGGGCGTAGCCGAAGGCGCGCTTTACCACATGCAAATGTATCATATGCGATATATGAATGATAAATAAAGATATAAATAAAATATATTATTTTCGTGTACATGTCTTTTCTACCTAAAATATAATTAAGATATATAATATAAAACAGAATTAAAAGTATAAAATCACTATAGTTAAAAATAAGAGTTAAAGACATAATTAAATATAAATAATTAATAATTAGTAAGTAAATAATGGCAGTTGTTTTTTAATCAATAATAAACTTTATACGACTTACAATACCGTACGATACCATGAGTCACACATTACGTGCATTAAGCCATATAAGGCTATGCGCTGCGCACTCTTTACGCTCTACCTCAAAAACGGTTAGTCGTATAAAAAAATGCTTCAGATATAAATTGTAGAGAATTTTATCCTCTACAACTTTTATAATAGGTCCAAATATCATATAAGGTATAGGAAACGAGATATTCGCGAAAAACTGATTTTCGTGACCTTTGACCTTGAATACCGCGTGACGCGGACACGTGATCATATGTGACTTTTGAGACATCATTTAGAATGCCAAAATAAAGGTCCATACAAAAATTCAGCTTATTATCTTTCATTCCGAGGTTGACCCTTTTTTTCACCTAATTTGACTGGGCTATAAAGAGATAGCCTAAGAAAATAAAAATTTTGCATAGAGTATTTCAAATATTTTTTGCAGAGGGAGAAAGAGATATAGAGAGAAATCATTCGTTCTCTCTTGCCAGATGAAGCATACAATTCCAATTCATTGCTTGATTGATTTAACTATATTATTGGCCTGCCGGTACTGAATGCCACTTGGCAGTCACCAGAATGGATATTTCAATTCTATTTAATTATTGAATTGGAAATCCAATCAATTTTCCACCAACTCCCATATAAAGAAAGAATTAAAAAAGCGAAAATACAGTAGCAAAAAAAAAAAAAACATGGATGGGGGAATTGTTCAAATTCGTTTTGCTAATTATCAGATTTCCTGTCAATAAAATTGATTATTATATCAAAATATATTTTAAATAAATACAGAGCGAGAGATTGCTTGACAGTGACGTTATATATCAATATATCCTATTTTTAAAGGACATGTCCTAAATTTCAATTATTTTATCAATTAAAAATTTTTTCTTGATATTGAAAGTAAAAAATGAACATCCAAAAAATTTTAATAAAACTCAAATCTCAAGCCATTTCCTTAAATTAAAAATTTCTAGACGTAGTAGTATAAAAACACTCGCAGGGATTCAGAGGTTTGTTTCTCATTTCATTTCAAATTTTTCTAAAGTACTTTGGATTTAATTTAGTAAATATGGAACAGTGTCTAAATGACCTCAGATGGCGAAAACGATCTTAAATAAATAAAAAACAATTTCTAAACATTTTTTCAACTTCGTTTAACATCAATAAATTTGTATTTCTCAATTATAGAGCGGGCGCTGGAGGTAGTTGAGTATGCAAAATTTGAGGACCGAATTCTGACAATGGATTTGGGCTAAGAATAGCTCCCAGAATAAGGATCCGGATCTTGCCGGGCCAATTTTTGGTCCAATTTTTTTTTTACCCCCACCCCATAGGAAATCAATGGAGTGCATGCTAAGATGATGTGAAGATTTGCAATTATGGTCAAATTCGAGTACTTAAAACCTCAAACAATGAAAAAACTGTCTTGTCAGCAACTGAGGGGATCCTCTAGAGTCCCCTGAGAAGTACTATCTTGCCACCAGTTGTGGTGGTCCCCTCTAACCCCTTCATCTCTTTTCTCTCTCTTTGTTATAAATTTAAATATACGGCTTTAACACCATGCCAAATTGTGGGGACCGGCAATTATGTTCATAATCCACTACCTGGTATCCCAATCAATGAAAAATACTATCTTGCCGCCAACTGCGGTGGTCCCCTCTAACCCCTTCACCTCTTTTATCTCTCTCTTTGTTATAAATTTAAATATACGGCTTTAACATCATGCCAAATTGTGGGGACCGGCAATTATGTTCATAATCCACTAGCTGGTATCCCAACCAATGAAAAATACTATCTTGCCGCCAGCTGCGGTGGTCCTCTCTAACCCCTTTACCTCTTTTCTCTCTCTTTGTTATAAATTTAAATATACGGCCTTAACATCATGCCAAATTGTGGGGACCGGCAATTATGTTCATAATCCACTAGCTGGTATCCCAACCAATGAAAAATACTATCTTGTCGCCAACTGAGGTGGTCCCCTTTAACCCCTTCACCTCTTTTATCTCTCTCTCTGTTATAAATTTAAATATACGGCTTTAACATCATGCCAAATTGTGGGGACCAGCAATTATGTTCATAATCCACTACCTGGTATCCCAATCAATGAAAAATACTATCTTGCCACCAGTTGTGGTGGTCCCCTCTAACCCCTTCATCTCTTTTCTCTCTCTTTGTTATAAATTTAAATGTACGGCTTTAACACCATGCCAAATTGTAGGGACCGGCAATTATGTTCATAATCCACTAGCTGGTATCCCAACCAATGAAAAATACTATCTTGCCGCCAACTGCGGTGGTCCCCTTTAACCCCTTCACCTCTTTTCTCTCCCTTTATTATACATTTAGATGTACTGTCTTAAAACCATGCCAAATTGTGGGGACCGGCAATTATGCTCATAATCCATTACCTCGTGCTCCAATCAATGAAAAATACTATCTTGCCGCCAGTTGTGGTGGTCCCCTCTAACCCCTTCACCTCTTTTCTCTCCCTTTATTATACATTTAGATGTACTGTCTTAAAACCATGCCAAATTGTGGGGACCGGCAATTATGCTCATAATCTACTACCTGGTGTATTTATAATAAAGGGAGATAAAAGAGGTGAAGAGGTTAGAGGGGACCACCACAACTGGTGGCAAGATAGTATTTTTCATTGATTGGAGCACCAGGTAGTGGATTATGAGCATAATTGCCGGTCCCCACAATTTGGCATGATGTTAAGGCCGTATATTTAAATTTATAACAGAGAGAGATAAAAGACGTGAAGGGGTTAAAGGGGACCACCGCAGTTGGCGGCAAGATAGTATTTTTCATTGGTTGGGATACCAGCTAGTGGATTATGAACATAATTGCCGGTCCCCACAATTTGGCATGATGTTAAGGCCGTATATTTAAATTTATAACAAAGAGAGAGAAAAGAGGTAAAGGGGTTAGAGAGGACCACCGCAGCTGGCGGCAAGATAGTATTTTTCATTGATTGGGATACCAGCTAGTGGATTATGAACATAATTGCCGGTCCCCACAATTTGGCATGGTGTTAAAGCCGTATATTTAAATTTATAACAAAGAGAGAGAAAAGAGATGAAGGGGTTAGAGGGGACCACCACAACTGGTGGCAAGATAGTACTTCTCAGGGGACTCTAGAGGATCCCCTCAGTTGCTGACAAGACAGTTTTTTCATTGTTTGAGGTTTTAAGTACTCGAATTTGACCATAATTGCAAATCTTCACATCATCTTAGCATGCACTCCATTGATTTCCTATGGGGTGGGGGTAAAAAAAAAAATTGGACCAAAAATTGGCCCGGCAAGATCCGGATCCTTATTCTGGGAGCTATTCTTAGCCCAAATCCATTGTCAGAATTCGGTCCTCAAATTTTGCATACTCAACTACCTCCAGCGCCTGGTCTATTAGTAAAGATTTTAAATCTTTAACTTAATCAAATTTGTTAGAGTTTTAAATCACAATAAACGGAAACAAATAAAATCTTACAAAATACAATAGTTGAATAGTTTCTTATTTAATTAGTCAGTTTTTTAATAAGTAAATTAATATTAGTTAGAAATAGATTCAGTTGGTCAGAATCTAGAAGGTCTCAGCCCCCATTCATCAATAAATTTTTTACAATTCAGGACGGGAAACGTAGATATGACTTTTAAATCTTTAATTTCTTTTTATTTAGCGTGGGGTTACTAGAACTTTCATTACACAAACTTTTATCTCTCGTTTTATTAAAATAAGCCAAATTTAATAATTTTTTGTCTTCAAAATCCAATATAAACTTTTTATTAATTAAGGCTGAACGCACAGCAAAAAAAAAAGACTATTTTTCGATATTTTATTGCCTAAAAATGAGGTTTTCCGAGAAAAAAAATTGATTTCGGAGTTAATTACTCAGGATTTTTTTATTTATTCTATTAGAGTTTTTCTTCCTGCACAAATTGACATCACATTTAATCTGATCTGATTAGCCGTTCGGAATCACAGGGGTTTAAACTTTCAAATTAGAATTTACCGCAGCGCGAAAAATGAAATGATAGGAAAAAAATAATTTGCGTTTTATCCGACAATATGAAAAAATATTTCGATATTCGGAGTGTTGGAACCATTTTCAGTATTTGTTTTGCAAATTCTTCAACATCTCTATTCAATATGTTATAGTAAATGAGCTCGCTATGAACACAAATAATGACATATGAAATGTCACAGGGGTTTAAACTTCCAAATTAGAATTTACCGCAGCGCGGTAAAATGAAATGATAGGAAAAAAATAAATGGTGAAATCTTTAGCTAAAAAACCATTCTTTCTAACCGTATATTCACCTTAATTATACCTCTTACGACAGAGGAGTTATTCAAGCCGATAAACTTTTTGCATGCCTCCCAAACCTGCCACTATAGACACATGATTTGTAAGACGTTGACACGTCGAAAAAAAAAAAAAATATTTTGTTTAAAACCAAAATGATTTTCAATA
>JAKCPI010000039.1:0-14107 GCA_023213315.1 Euborellia annulipes
TCTCTCTATATTAACTCTATATAGAGGTAAGACAAAGTAATAGATTTCAATTTTTATAATAAATTTATTAATATAGGCACAACACAACAGAAATGTCATTAAAAACAAGAAAATTAAAAAGTTTGATACTGTCCACTTGCAAAAAAAAACCTGTCTTTGTGCCTTTTTCTCCAATAGTTCAATTTCGGACTTTCTACTCAGCAGGCACGTTGATAAAAGCACAAATGTGGGGGGTATAAGATTATTTCCTCAACCTGTATGATCTGGAAGATGAGACCTCTGAAATGTTAATAGAAAATAGGTCATCAAACAGTTCTTTTATTTATTTCGAACCAATCCGCTTTATTTTTTCTGTTAGAAAGTATCTTAATCACTAACTGAGTGCTATTAAATTTTTATATTCTAGTAGCTCCGCCTAATTGAGAGATTTTAATCATCTGGATTAAATGAAAAATATTTTCTATAATTATCTTCGACTTTCCTTCACAAAAATAATATCTTTTGTTTTATGGATTTTTACAACAATAGTATCTCTATATTTGAAGATCAAAGGAAATAATATATTTTTATTAATTTTTTACTTTATCTTGGGGCATTGATTTACGCTGAAATCCGATATCGAGAATTTGATGAAAATACTTGTTTTGAGGTCTCCTGATGGAATCCTCAAAAATGAGTGAAAAGAATCTATATCATGATCGAAAAGAGCTAGAGGTTGAAATTTTAATATTTATTAGACACCCCATACTTGATGTGACACGCTTTTGAACAAAATCGGACAAAGAATATACTAGTACTTCTTTACTGATGAATCTTTTTCAGTTTTTTTTAGATTTTTTTTCAAAATTCGGCTCCAACGATTTTGTTTAAATTCAAAAATCAATTATTTTTTACCTGCTCTTTTAAAATGTATATTCTCATTTCGCTATCAAAATTGTTTGAAGCATAGTTTACTCTTGTACTTCATAGGTAATAGAGGAAAAATAATTGCAAAAAATAAATATTTTCTCATATTTATACATTTTACATCTTGAATTCTAATTTATTGACGGAAACTAATTATATGTCGACACCAAAAAATCTGATGGCGACAAGCACAGAACACAACTTTGTATTACCGAAGGTAAGAGAAAGTTGTGTGCTGTGCAAAAGTCACGCCAGATTTTACTTTCTCTTATTTTTTTTAATATTCATATGATAATTCCCTGGAAGATTCCAAGACATTTGGAAACATATTAGGGGGTCGGAAGAGGCCTAGACGCAAGCCCGACCAAGGGCAGATCCAGAGGTGTTTCTCGGGAAGGGGGAGGGTAATCTGGGGCGTGACTGGTCGCACAGCACACAATTTTTCTTAATTTCGGTAATAAAGGCGCATTCTGTACTTGTTTGCCAGATATATATAGGTATGTGGTCTTTAGGGCACTCTGAGTAGCAGTCTACCAAACAGAAAAAAAAAAAAAATTTTTAAAAAAAAAAAAAAAAAAAATATAAAAAAAAAAAAAAAAAATTAAAAAAAAAAATTATTATAAATATATATATAAAAAAATCCACAATTTTGAGAAAGGGGGGGGGGTAATAAAATAAAATACACAGACATCGGACCAGCACCAGAATATGTAAATACAAATCAAATTTTTAAGTATTTATATTTAAAATTTTACATTAAAAATAAATTTTTTTGCGAAAAAAGTTTTTTTTTTCAAATCTCGAGGCGGGGGGGGAGGATAATTGACCCTTACCCCCGCCTTGTATCCGCCCTTGAGCCCGACGCAGTATAATTTCAGCGTTTCTGTTAATGACACAACAACGACAGCTTGCCAAAAGCGGGCTGTGCAGCCAGTTTGATTATTTATAAGGAATTGTAGAATCTAATGCTTTCAAAAAGGGTTTTTGAGGAATATTGATCGCCTCCCTAATTAGATATTTTTATTTTATCCTGTACTCTCTAACGTCCTCTAGAAGAATACAAAATTCCAACGAGAAATTGGTCAAACAGACGGGCAGGTGGACACTCGGAAATTATATATTCAGAAATGCTTATTTTAAATACGACAACAAATTTGAAGAAACAAAGGCGTGCGACATAGCTCGTAAATATATTTATGTATTTACATATAATTTAAATAAATGGGCGTGTATGTGTTAGTTTAGATTAAGTTGTTATTACAAATATATTTTCTTAGATGTGTTGTTGTTGTTGTTGTTGTGGGTGTGTCATTTACACCTCTCTTCTCTCAAACTTGCCAAGTAGTTTTTTTTTTTTTTTTTTCGTTTAAATACTATTTCGCAAAGGAGTGAGAGAATTTGGTACAATTTCCGTGGGTCGTTTTCGTTTTCGCTTGCGAAAGTCACTCAGTGACTGCTGCTTCAGTTTGGCCAGTCCTGTCTGTCTGCCCTCTCTCTCTCTCTCTCTTTTTCTGATTCATTAAGCCCCTCCCTCCATTTACTCTTTCTTCTATTTAGAAATTCTCTCTTTGGCCCCATTATATAGAACAACATGTCAACATACATACACATATATGGATGCATTTATTTATTTATTTGTCCTTTCATGTAAAACAATAGGTTTTTTTTTTTTTTTGGATAAATCAAAATTGATACGGTATTTTCTTAAACACAAAGGCCAAATAGTACATCTTATCAGAAAGGGAATAAATAGACAAAGAAAATTAAACTCTATAATGAGGATCATTTAAAGGAGAATTATTATTATTTTTGGTTGAGTTAGTGGCTGTAGATATTGCAATGTTGGGTAGCGAGGATGCAGCCAAAGAGGTTTTGGACCAAAGAAAAACACCAATTCCAATAGAGACGTTTCGGCGAAAATTTTTTTATTTTGCCATCTTCATTCGTTCAGGAATTTTTCATGTTCATATTCAATATGAACATGTGTCATTTGGCCAAGTCGGTTTTTTAAAATTGAATATGAACATGAAAAAATTCCTGAACGACTGAAGGTGGCAAAATAAAAAATTTTCGCCGAAACGTCTCTATTGGAATTGGTGTTTTTCTTTGGTCCAAAACCTCTTTGGCTGCACAGTGGCGGATTAATGCAATTTTGTCGGGGGGGGCGGTTTTTTTTTTTTTTTTTTATTTAAGGACTTTGTCGGCATCTATGGCCATTTAGACCCCTTTCCTATTTATTTAAATTGATTGGTAACAAATTCAATTGAAATTAAAGCCCGGAAATCATAATTTCTTTAGATTACTAGTTTTTATAATATTGTGAATTTCTTCTCGGGGCCCCCCTCGCCACCCCTTTAATCCGCCCCTGTGGCTGCATCCTCGCTATCCAACATTATTATTATTTTTTATTTCTACCGAGATCCCGAAGTGCTTTCGTGTACGAAAACACATACCTCAACCCCAACCGCAGTAGCGTAACTAGGTGGGGGCGAAGGGGGGGGCGCTCGCCCCTTTGGCGCCCCTCGATACCGACATAGGCGCCCTAGGGCATCTAAGATATAGCCCAGGGACGGTAATTTTATCATATTATTTCTATAGATTGTCCAACAACATTGATAGTTTTCTTTTAAATTATATTAAAACTTAAACAATCGGCGCCCTAGTTGAGCTTCGCCCCCTCAGCCATCAAAGGCTACGCCGCTGCCCAACCGGCCTCTGGCCGTAACCGTCTACTGCTATCCCGTGAAATTACATCATTTCCTATCTCTAACTCCTCCTCCTGCGTTCATTTCTAGTTAACGAGCTAATTCTTAATTCCACCTGGTTCCTTTTATCCAACCTCTTCTAGGATGTTCTAGTCCTAGTTTGAAGAAGGAATCCCTCAGCACCGACTCCTTTCGAAGAATGCATCTCTGAGAGGGAACCTTCTTTACGTCCCTTCCACAGGGCGGGTTGTCACAGCAACTCCCTCTCCTCTCGTGGAGTACCTGGGGGTATTGAGGTGAGATTCAATATTCCAAACCAGTGCTTGAGGTTTTGTTTACATTAAATAAATATTTTTATTTAATGAAAAAATCTCTCAAGCCCAGGATTTGAACACGGATTCTTTGCAGAAGCAGACACCATATTCCTCTACACTAGCGAAAAGAAAAAAAATTATTGAGTAGTTCTATGAAATCACGATGCAAGGGAAACTTTTTTCTGATCGTAGGCATTTATCTGAAAATTTTTGGAAAATTATTCGATTTAAGGTATTAAAATCGTGTTTTTAATCTTTAGTCTACTTATAATAAGCTAGCGGTGGTAGGGTTGCCTTCGGCTAATTCATGGCGGACGGCGTCTCGGGATATGACTAAAAAATCGAGGGGAAAATAAATTTTTGATGTCTGGAATACAATTTTTCAACTATTTACACCCCAGAGAAGCGTCATTTTAAATTTTATTAAAATCGAGTGAGAGATTTGTGAACCCCTGATAAGGGGGGGTTCCCTATCCTTAATTTGATATAATGATAGCCTAAAACCACCCCCGAAATATTTTCTACCCATTCAAAAAAAAAAAAATTCCATGAAAATCGATACTGTAGTTTCGAAGTCTATGAGAAGAAACCTGGTGTGAGTCGCTGGTGACGTCACGGCTTGTAACGCGACATGCTGATAGATGGGCGTAAAAATTTGAGTCGATGTAATAAAAAGTTTCACTTTAAAAAAGACGGATATAAATTGATTTATTTGCCTCTATTCTCTCCAGGACACAGACAATTAAAGAAAGACGTAAACTGATGATGACACATGAGTGTCGAAACACGCATTTAATGTTACACATTTTATTTATGTATCTACAGTAGATAATAATATTTCAATGATAATTGCAAAATCTTTTAATCAAGAGTCGCGGGAGCGACTCGTCGCCGAGCAAGTAAAAAGCAAAAGAAAGCAAAGAAACTCTTAATACTACCATTTAGTTGATATTCCAATAGATGCCAATGGCCCATTGCATTTAGATGGACGAGTCGTCCCTAGACTATATTATCAAGAATGATTTTAAATCCTTAATAAAAGATAGGGACGTGAAAAAATTTTTTGAGAAACTTTTCTCTTTCTGGGCGAATATATCAAAAAGTTTTCAAGATATCGGAGCCAAATTTTTTTTTATATTAAACTAGAATAAATAAGGATTATTTTGAGCACGAATTCAAAAAAAAATTCCAGTGCCAAACAGAATGGCAGAGGCTCAAAGTTGAGATTTTGCCGATTTCGGAAGGTCAAAAGTTAGTCTCTTATTTTTCCTTTTTTTTTTTTTTTTTTTTTTTTTCTTTTTCTTTTTTTTCATTCTTTTCTTCAATTTTCAAATTTTTAGACAAAGCTACAGGTTTCCCTGCTGGACCGATTTGGATGAAATTTAAAATACAAATAGATACTATCAAAAACCCGATACCTTTGATATAAAATTTCATTTTGGATCAAAAGTGACTTTTTGAGAGGTATTCAAAATTTTAAATTTGTCCTATCTTTAACGTGGCGAAAAGACAATTTTGACTATTTTGCTCCCTGATGACGTCATCTAGAAACATATCTATTAATATTAGTAATTTTCATCCCTAATGGAATAAAAATTTTTAGGATGGATCCTTTCAGATAGAAATACAATAGATTAACGTGATAAGAAGTGCTACCAACATAACAAAAATAAAAATCCTAAAATTTTATAAAATTTGGTGAAATCCTATGTTTATCGTTTTGAATGGATACCAAACGATGTATTTACATCCTACCAACATAACAAAAATAAAAAACCTAAGATAATATAAAATTTAGGGAAATTCTATGTTTATCGTTTCGAATGGATACCAAACGATGTATTTACATTCTACCAACATAACAAAAATAAAAAAACCTAAAATTTTATAAAATTTAGGGAAATCCCGATGTATTTATTTTTTACTGTTTGGAATGCATATTAAAAGATCTATTCATGGGATAACTTAATATTTAATAAACAAAAATTATTAAATAAAATTTAAATGTAATATTTTACAAAAAGAAGTGAAATCTCAGCCAAAAACATCGGAGATGCAAAAAGGGGCGCCTCGCATTATTTTTGCCCAGCGTCGAGGTGAAATCAAAAAAATGCGCCTCGCTTTTCTGATTTATATAAAAGCGAGGATATATGAAACAAATAAAATTCTGTAGGGGTTTTATTTAAGTGAAAATATTTCCTCGCTTTTATATAAATCAGAAAAGCGAGGCGCATTTTTTTGATTTCACCTCGACGCTGGGCAAAAATAATGCGAGGCGCCCCTTTTTGCATCTCCGATGTTTTTGGCTGAGATTTTATTTTATTTTATTATTATTTGAAATTCTTATAGGGATCCCCGTTTATTTACCCGACATGGAATTCAAATATTGTATTTTTTAAAAATACTGGTATACACTCTTTAAACTGTACAAATTATAAAGATGATGGAAAAAATGGCTGTTTAATTTGATAATGATAGCGAATAGCAGCCAGGAAAAATCAAATCAGACAAAAACTAGATCAATTTTTATTAGATTTTCCTTTATTTGATCGTCGACGTTTCGGACGCCAGTCACACCCTCAACCTGTATTTGCTTGACGATTGATTGTCCTGAGGAAGGGTGTGACTGGCGTCCGAAACGTCGACGATCAAATAAAGGAAAATCTAATAAAAATTGATCTAGTTTTTGTCTGATTTGATTTTTCCTGGCTGCTATTCGCTATCCTTATGTACAAATTATTATTAACAAACTGTTATATATAAATATCTACATATATATATAACATGTAATAATTTGTTATAGGGGCACTGCGATCGTTCATGCAATGTAGATGGCGTGCATGTCGGTAGCCATCTTGTTTTTTCTTAACTAATTCAAATGAGATTGTCACAGATGTAACAACCATTGTAATCTTAGCTGAATTGTACCTGAAGAAGGCCACAGGATGAGTGGCCGAAACGTTGTAATTTTTTACAAATCCGAAAATCATTTTATTAGTGATAACAACTGTGAAAGCCTAAACTCTAAAATGTTTTATTAGGCCAAAAATATGAACACCTCTTACATTCTCTCTTCAGCCAGTCTAATTAATATTTTCTATTTATATTCAATAAGTAAAAAAGAAGTCGGCAATTGATTGCTACTAACAAGCAAGCAAGCAAGCGAAAGAGGCGGTGCGGCCCTTGCTTGCTTGCTTTCTTTTGTTCTTTTCTGTTGATTGTCTTTTTCAAATGGAATGCTTTTAAACAACAACAACAACATCAAAGAAGTAACAGAACAGAAGAAGGTTTATTATACAACAACACTTAATTACGAAAAAAAAATCATCTCAATTTGAAAGTTGGATATCCGCGTATCGATTAAAATTCGTTTCCATATCTATCTATCTTTTTTTCTAGTGTATTCAATTAAAGTCGCTATCTAAGGTTAAATGCTAACGGATTAGGATTCTATACGTAACAAATTGATGTGGCTAGCATAAAATTGACTTAAAAGATATACAAATTCCCTTTAATGAAAGTTGATCTATTTAAACAAATCAGAAAAATCTGGTGTAACTGGTCGCACAGTTACTGTAAGATGTGTTCTGGGCTTGTCACACCAGATTTTTTGTGTCGACTATATTTAGTTCCCGACAGTACGGAACATATGAATTCAGATGTAAAATTTATAAGTATGGGGAAAATATTTATATTTTGTTACCATGGCAACCATTTATCCTATCTTCCCTAAGAAATACAAGAGTAAAGTGGTCTTTCAGAAGATTTCAATTACCAAAATGAGAATATACATTTTAAAGAGAATCTAAAAAATTAATTGATTTTTGAATTAAAAAAAAATCGTTGGAGCAAATTTTAAGAAAATTGAAAAAAACTGAAAAAGTACATCAGTAAAGTACTAGTACTCTTTGGCCGATTTTGATTAAAAGCTTATTTTCCCGGTCCCGGGGGGTGTTTAACTTAAATATAAAATTTCAACCTCTTAGCTCAATTCCTTCATGCTTAAAATTGAACACACACACACACACCCACACACAGACAGACAGACCAATGTCGGAAAACCACTTTTTTGGATTCAGGGGACCTCAAAATGACTGAAGATCCATCAAAATCTCGACATCGAATTTTTGACATGAATCCAATACTTTCTCTCTATATATATATTACATATATACATAGGTAAGAGAAAGTAAAAATTGTTCAACATTTCATATAACTAATGTAGCGCCTGAACTATAAAATATATCTCACTTTCCTTTGCACCAACTCTCCCTCTACAAGATTATATGGGACTGAAGTCATTCTGGGAACATCATTTTTTCGATTTTTGGCCAACTTTTTTTCAAATCTAAACCACTGTGCGACGGTCTCTAGAATAAAATTGATTTTCCTTACGGCCATCTACGACCAAAATAAATATATGTACTGACCTTTAGGAAGAAAATAGCCTTTATTTATGAATATCTGAAGGTGTTCTTACCTGAAACAAAAGAGAGTTTTATTAAAATTAAAAATATTAATAATAGGTATCTACTTAACCCAAAAATTTATATCAAACAATGGTTGGATTCACAAAACAACCTCCCTCATTGCACCCCTAAAAGTGTGGACAAAAAAACCTTCAAGTCAAAAAATTAACAGATAGAAAAAATAAAATTGGATGTCAAGAGAAATTTTGTTGCAACATCAAAAAGAGAGACAAAATAAGATAATATTTTATTATTTTTTACTCCAATTGAGAGTGAAATTGTTTTTTTTTTTTTTTTTTTTTTATTTAATGGATTGATTGAATTGCGATAAAAGAGAGACCGGGGAGGAATTTGAACAAAAAAAGAGAGGAAATGAACTAACTCGTCTCTGTTTAAGGGCAAAATAATATTGCATAAAATACGTTGAGGTATTTTTATTGAGAGCAGAAGAGGTAAAGAAAAACAAAGCCAAATAAAAAAAAATAAAATAAAATAAAACCTGATATAGATATATATGCTCCAGAAATGAAAGAAGTTATCTCTCAATTGTGACGAAACAATTGGCTGGCAATTATTAAGGGAAATGTTGAATGTATTTATTTGCCTTTGCTAGGAAACGCCCAAGGGCCACTAGTGAATGTGGGATATATTGTGTGTGTGTGTCTTTGCGAGTAATTTGGCAACTTTTAATCTTCCTTTTAGAGCTGGAATCACAGGGCAAGCAAGTGCGCATTCTATGGATAACTGGCCATGCTAACTTCCATTACAATGAATTGCCGGAGAGAGAAGCAGGTAAGAAGGGAGTATTTTTGAATATTCCCTTGTCTACTTCTGATAGAGTCTCAATATTAAAAAAAGAAGCTGGCACGAAGTGGCAGAGATATTGGGGCCAGACGAGAAGGATAAAGGCTATTTTCTATATTCAATTCAGCCAAAGATTTCAAGCAAGTCATGGTTTGAGTCCATAACGACTTTTAAAAATTTAACCACCCTCCTTATAAGGATGAGGTAGGTGGTCGACCTATCCTATCAAATTTAATAAAAAGTTTTATTGAAAACCTAACAATGAAGCTGGCAAAATGCCTTCCTGTGAAAATGCCATTAAAAAGCAGAAGAGGCGAGGCGGGCGGCGCAGCTAGTTTCTTAATAATCCAGATATTTAATTTATATTAATTGTTTTAAACGATTTGTCTAACATGATTAAGGGCGAGAATTCACGGCAAGCATTTGGAGGCACCAAGGGCGGATACAAGGGGGGGGGGAAGGTAAAGGGGGTAATTACCCCCCCCCCGAAATTTGAAAAAAAAATACCTTTTTTTCGCCAAAAAATTAATTTCCAATGTAAAATTTTAAAAATCAATACTTAAAAATTGTATTTGTATTAATAAAAAAATTTTCGCACTCTAAAAAAAGGTAAATATTTTTACGGGCGGGAAAAATTTTTGGTTCCGCGAAAAACAAAATTTTCGTGAAAAAAATTTCTGTATAGGCCCCTGGTGCTGTGCGACGAGTCACACCAGATTACCCCCCCCGAGAAACACCTCTGGATCCGGCCTTGGGAGGCACTAAGCAGAAGCAAAGCCCGCCCAAGTCAGGAGGTGTAGCTAGCTAAATTACAAATATATTATAAGCAAAAACTATTCTTTTTTTTTTATACGTATAATACTCTTCTTTTTTTTAATTAAATACTATAGATATTTCTTTATATTTACAAATATTTCCAATTCAAATAATGAAACGGTAAAATGAGTTCAATATTCGGCCTTGGAATATTTCTCTTTCTAAACGACCTTGACTCAGACTCCCTGTAAGTCTATTTAATAATAAAAATAAAAAAAAAAAAAAATACCGTTTTACTCATCAGTATTATGAGAGAATAAAAAACAAAATCAGATGGACGTCTAATTAATCATCAAAAGAAAGAAAGCAAATTTTAAAGTTATTCCATTTGGTCAACACATTTATTCATTGGAGTAAATTGTCCGGAGGCAATGTTTTAAAATTAATTTGGTAGTTAAATAACAGGAGAAATAATAAATATCAATATAAAATTGATCCTGGTCCTTGGAGGCCCCAAGGCCCCGATTATTCTAACAATCATCGCATCTATTTAAATGCAGTGGCGGATTTAGGCTTGAGGTTGTGTAAAACGTTTTTAGTTTTTTGTAACTCCCGAAGATGGGATAATATCCCGAAATATATCGGGTATAATCTAGATTTGTTTTTTTTACTCTCATACCCCACATATAAACACAACCTCTGTTATCAGAAATATCTTCTTATATTTATTTTCGGCATCTAGACTCCGTCATAATTTTTATAAATCACGTCACATACTATCTGTGCCAATCTAAAGTAGAGGCTAGAGAGTACAACTCTAAAACTTTGAGACTATTTGGATTTTTTTTTAAACAATCACACTTTTTCCGACACATATATACACACAGTATTTTTGGCAACTCAGGTCGTATAAGACTTAACGATACTCATTACTTATTAATATATATAATTGCATGCATATTTATTTAAGCCATTTGGATACCATATGGCTTAAATAAAATCATCCAAACCCGCGACCCTTGGTATAGAAGGCCAGAACGCTAGCACCTACACCAAGGCCCGAGGGCACTATTTATTATTTTTATTAAAATATAATTAAAAAATTTGACAAATGAAAGTTGCGTGCTATGGTGTAGACACTAATTTTTTTTTTTTAATGGGATTTGGTAGATGTGAATATATTTGATTTAAATAAGGGCAGGCTCAGTCAAATAAAAAGTCTTTATATGCTTAACAACTCCAGAGGATATAAAAGCTTTAAAAATTAAATATACAAATTAAACACTAGGTTATTTGTATCAAAGATTTTATTAATTAAAAATATATCAAGTGTTAATTTGTATATTTAATTTAGAAAAGGTTTTAACGAGAAACTACGATCGAAAGTTTAAATCTCATATAAATGCTTTTTATTTGACTGTATCTGCCCTTATTTAAATCAAATTTTTTTGTTTTCTCCAATCTATCAACAGAGATTAACTCCAAAGACGTAGGAGACATTGGGAATGTTTGAAATTGTCACGACAAGTGGGACAATGACCACACAATGATTTTTTTTAAATAGAGATGTGACTGAGTGACGATGCATGCCGCCTGAGGAAGGGAGAAGAAAATATGGCATTAAAAGGATGAAATTGAATCTTTAGCTCGGGTAACTCATATCATGTAGTTACAATAAGTGAGTAAGAAAAAAAAGATAATAGAGAATCTAAATCCATAAATAAAATTGTCAATTGATGAAGACTGTGGCTTAGATCTCGGGCCGAAACGTCAGCTGAGGGGGGCGAGTATCTGAATAAAAGAAAATTTGACTGCAAACGTCTTATTTTTCTTATCATCTCTATTGAAAAAATTTTATTAACATTAAACAAGGATCTAAACAGACAGGGTGATTCATAAATCGTTCCGGTTTTGAAATATTTTGTTGTTTCATTGACAACATGATTTTTGTTAGGTTTATCACATTACGCTATTGAGCAATGCATGAGAAACAACAAATTGCCATCGTTCGTTTTATCGCCCTGTAAGTCACAGAGAAAAAATTTAACAACGAGATCAAAGAAATTATTTTGAATTTCATAGACAAGGCGGATATAATTTTATATCCTTGTTTAATCTGTTTGTTTTTTTTCCTTAAATGTGGGCCACCCTTTATATAAGGTTTTATTCTTTCAGATGTGGGCTGAGAGAGAGAGAGAGAGGGGGGGGGAGATTCTGTTGTAATGCTAGAGCCAAGCCACCCACAGTGCTTAATGTGTCCATTTTTAGATGCCAACCCTAAATTAAACCAAGGACGTTTCGGTTTCCCTATTCTCTGTCCTTGGTCCATATACCTAACAAAAAAAAAAGTGAAGGGCAAAAAAATCAGTATTACCCAAGTGTTTTTTTTTTTTAATAAATTCCAATTGTATTGTATTTGAAGCTTAGATCAATTTATCAAGTATTTAATTTCGTTATAAGTCCTAATATTTCGCCTGCTGAGAATCATAGTGACGCAAGTTCGAAAATTCAATTTTTGGGTTAAGTATTGTTAAAACATCTTTTGAGTGTTAAAGTAGCGAAAATACACTGCGCGTCAAAAATAGTGGAAAACTGTTTCTTCTTAAGAAGACCTTTTCTATTCTACCTTAACGCTGAATCCAATGATATATAGATGAATTGGGTGCCCCCGTGGAAGGGGGTGAAAAAAATAAAAACTAAAATAATTTGGTTATAAAAATCGTCCGCTGGCTTATAACTCAAAAATTAAGAGAGGTGCCCTAATGAAAAAATTACTGTTAATTAGAGAACTGAATCCTGCAACGAATGATATATATTTGAATAGGGTGACCCCCGTCGGAGGGGGTGAAAAAAAATAAAAACTATTTTGTCAAACGGATGATATATGTAGAAAATAATTTATAAGTCCTAAAATAAGCGAGGTGCCAAAACGAAATTAATTGAGTAAATAGAGAATTTAATGATACTCTAATTTAAGAAACATTTAATATGAATTATCTTATAAATTTCTAAGTAAATTTAACACAAGTCCATATCATTTTAATAAATAATTACAATTTAAATAAAGCAAAGACAAAAATGTCGATTTCTAAATGCCAAATTTCCAAAATTTTAAAATAATCTTTCCATTTAAGTTTTTCTCTGTCTATTTTATTGGAAATTCTTATAAAACAATACTTTCTCTCTATATATATTTCATATATAGAGTAAGAAAAAGTAAAAAAAAAAAAATTTGAATTAATATCCAACAAAACATATCGAGATTATGTTGATTTGTCCCTCAAGTTGAAAATCGACATTTTTGTCTTTGTTTTATTTAAATTGTAATTATTTATTAAAATGATATGGAAGGTGTTCAATTTACTTAGAAATGTATGGAATATTTCATTTTAAATGCCTAATAAATTACAGTATCATTAAGATGGATTAGAAAAGGTCTTCTTAACTAGAACAAGTGTTACGTTATTTTTGACATATATTAATATTCCCTTTGCTATTGATTCTATGTGTATATTTTAATAAAACTTTCAAACGCCTTTTGAGTTTATCAATATTGGCATTTGTCACTCTCTTTAACCTCGCGGTCACGAGGGAGTTAAAACTATTAAAATTTTCAATATTGGATAACCTTAAAGTCAAAAAGTGTTCAGATCCTTTCCAATGAAAATTTATTTAAACCAAGTGATTATTAACTGGGTTCCAATCGGTATAAATAACTAACTATGTCAGTATAATGATATAAATCTTTACACACAAGTAAAAAATTTTGAAATTTTTAGGTTTATGTTATTTCATTATATCTCAAATAAAATTAATCGATTAAATTACAAAAAGCTTATTTGTCAAGTCTTTTCCGGAAAGTTCTGTAACAGACAGGTTTTTTTTTTAACAGACTGACTGGGATCCGAACCCGCGACCCTTGGTATACAAGGTAGGCGCGCTACCAACTACACCAAGCCCGAGGGCCGGACATGGGTGTCCTGTTTATGTTTATATCATTAAATCATCTGTTCTAACATGTTCATTGAACTAAATCCCTTTAAATACACAGACATAACAACACAAATGAAAGAGTTTATAATCATTAGTCATAAAATAATAAAAAACCTTTAAAAAAAAAAAAATTAATGGAAAAAAAAAAAAACTTTTAGAC
>JAKCPI010000041.1:0-66703 GCA_023213315.1 Euborellia annulipes
AAGCATAACATATTTGACTTGAGTCATTATCTATGATCGTGACTTATTTTTTAAATTTCTTTATAACTGTTGTTCAACGGTGAATAGTTATCACACAATCAATGGGTGTTAAAGTATATTGGATACATTATTATTGGAGCATGTAGCTAACAAAGAGATCATGAACCAATTTTGAAATGTGCTCTAGAAAATCAAATAAATATGAAGGCGTAATGCGATTTACCAACCAAAAAGCTCAAAGAAGCTAGAGAAGGAATTAAAGGTTATCCAAGCGATAATTGGACAAGAATATTTGAAAGCAATTTAACATCAAAGCACTAACAACGATCAAGGGCGGAGACCCTTTTCTGCTCCAAGTTTTAGTGATTTTGGATGATGCCATCTATGCCTATAAGACTAAGAAACATTTTAAGAATACACGGTGTGAGAGTTAATTATATACTTTATATTCTTTGCCCTTATTTTGCAGAGACGACACCCAGGTATGAATATTTCTCCCTACTCATTGTTAGTTGGAAAGAGAAAATGTATAAGTCACATGCTAAGGATAATGAATCCCTTTGGCATAGTTGAGGAGCTGCAAAGGTGAGGCCACATTGTACTCTAGACCAAAATTCAATTCCCTGTACGAAATGGTTGGAGACAGATCTGTTCTTGTTGCCTGTAGATGTTTATTATATGGATTAAGGAAGATGCAGATCTTGCGGGTAGGTAGCTTGGTCAGACCCAAGGAGCTAATCATCAGATTTATGGTTTGACATGGATCTAGTGCGATTCCCCCTTCCTGAGAAAGCAGAGAATTTCCTTGTGTTATTGCGCCTACATTCGTTTAGGATTTACCGTGTGTGCTTATTATTTTGGTTCTAATTTTATCTATAAATAATGTATACACTCCAGGGGCTGTTAGAGGTCCTATGAACAAATAAATGAAAATTGTAAATTAAAAAATAGTCAAAAATTCAGGAATGTTGTTCAATCTTTCTATATCTATCACTCTTCGATTCTAATTTCAATTCAATTTCTTTGATTCCTTTATTATATGCCAACATCAAATTATTTTAAAAAAATGGCATTGCCAAATCTCCAATTTCTAAACCAATTTTATTGATTCTTTGCTTTTCACTGTCTTATTCAACATCATCAAACAAAAATGACTAACCAAGATCCCTCTTATAAAATAAAAGAATTAAAATTCCTTGTGACTTAACTGGGTGATTCTATGAGTGGAATATAGCCATAAGCCACCATTTTGTCATTTTTGACATATTCATGGAGAAGTAATATAGTCATAAGCCACAGCAAAATGGCGTCACAATCTGGAGTGAATGAAGAGTTATCTCGTGTTCAAAGGACTTGTACGACGAATAAGGGAGTTGAAAATGAAGTCTGATTCTTGGCACCCAACAAGCACCAGCTCCAGCTCTAATTACAACATGATAAGAGTATAAACATATTCTAATATGCATAACCTCTCTTTTGTGGCTTATGACTATCTCTCACTCAATCTACTTACTTTACAAATTACTGAAAATGCATTAACTTTAACGTGAGATTTGATACCGATAAAATAATTAGTATTAAATTTTTTTGTTTTTTGAAAAATTTATTCATTCATGACGGCACACAATCTTCAAATAAATTCATGTAATCTCCAATATTTATATCCTCATTTGTATAATATTGTTAGAAAATATAATAGAGTACATATCGAGAGTTCCGGGAGAGCGGGAGCTCCAATCAATCTTGTTAACATGATATATCCTTTAATAAACCTTGCTGAGGGATGATTTTATTTTAGAGCAATCGATCTAGAGCCCGTTATCAACCGAAATACAGGAGGCTCTCCCGCCCTTACGCCCTTTTTTACCCGCGGTCAGCCCCCAGTAATCCTCAGGTCAAAAGCAAATTCGATTCATCAAACAAGTGATGGATCACCCCTCAGAGGAATCGCGCAGATTTTGACATTTTTGACATCGCATTTTCATTTTGAATTGCAGAAACATTGTCAAGTTTATTATATCTTGAAATTATCTTTAAATATATGTATATACGTGTATATAGCTATAACTATAATAAAAAACCATTTTTTTGCATTTGAAGATAATATCAGTGAAAATGAAATAATTCAATTGAATATAATTTATAGAATTAAGCTGGATAAAAGGGATATACTCGTATTTTGAAAAAATTATTTAATGTCCAATTCATCCTTTTATATAGAGACCCAAAAGTCAAGATGCATTTAGATATCGATGAGTGTAAAATAAAGTGATTTTTTTCAGTAGAATTAAAAAATGAAAAAAAAATCTTATTAAATTCAACATAATAAGAAAAGTCCATTCCGGTACAGTATTTATATATCATAATATCATCTTTATATATATAATTCTTCTGTACGTGTGTATGTGACTGGACTCCTCCTAAACGACTGAACCAATTATGATGAAATTTTCTGTGTATGTTTGTGAGTGTCCCGGACAGGTTTTGTTTCACAAATAACAATAAGTTAATGAGTAATTAACCGTTAAAATAAGAAAAAAATAAAAATTAGGAGAAAGGGTTGCCATGGTAACAAAATATAAATATTTACCCATGTTTACGATTTTTTTTATTTATTTACATTTTGAATTCTAAAATATCGGTGTAAATTTTTTGTCTGTGTACCGGGAGAGTCTCGGAAAGGATATGATTCACAAAAAATCTTAAAGTTCATGAATAATTAATTAACCGTTAAAATAATCTCTATATATAAAAATGAAAAGGGAAAATGTATGTACCGGTATGTATATAAGTAGGCGAGCAAGGGGGTCCAGGGGCGCAGCCCCTGGCTAGACGGAAAGCCCCGCCGAAGGCGGGGCTTTGCGTCTAGTTTTTAATAAATATTTAGTACAAAAATGTGGTCTATAATTAAAAATTCTCCTAATAATAAAAGTCCATTATTGAAATTACTTCCAGATAAGCTTATAATATTTCTTAATAATCAAATCTATTTTCTTAAAAAATCTGGTGTGACTGACACACTTACTTCTTACCTCTGGTAAGAGAAAGTTGGGTTCTCTACTTGTCACAACAGATTTTTTGTGGCGACATATATTTTAGTTTCCGCTGATTCGTTTACCTACATTTATTTATTTATTTATTTATTTATTTATTTAGGGCATCCAGCACCAAAGGCTTTTAATGCCTCATACATTTTTTTTTTTATGTTCTATTTACAAAATATAACTTTTCTTCCAGACTTCTTTCTTCCCCTTTCTTTATTTTTTAGATTTCACCTATATTAAATTCAAGATGTGCCCCCGAGTTTAGCGTAGTAAAAAGCGTGCCTACCTCCTATACCAAACGTCGCGGGTTCGGACCCCAGGCAATCCGATGATTTTATTTAAGCCATTTGGATACCAAATGGCTTAAATAGAAATGCCTGAACCCCCAATAGATATATACATTACAACGGTTATCGTCAAAGTCTTAAATGGCCTAAGTTGCCCAAAAGACTGTGTGAATGTGTGTGTGAGTGTGAGTGTGAATGAGAAAAAGTGTGAATGTTTTTTAATTAAAAAAAAAAAAAATTTTTAAATAAAAAAAAAAAAAACAAAAAAAAATTCAAGATGTAAAATATTTAGAGAAAGTAAAAATTGTTGTATAATTAAATTTGTTTTATTTTTCTTTTGGTTATAGGGTTGAGATGAATGTATCAATGATAGACTAAAGTCAGAAAAAGCTTTATAAAACTCTCTATCTTTGTGCTAAGGCCCAACCAATCGTCAAAAATAAATATCTATACAATCTTGGCTTGAATATTGATCAGTGCGCTAATTCACCTGAATGTCTGGCGTTTCCCGGTTCAATTTCCGTCTTAACCATATGATAGTAAATATACCTAGCCCTCGGGCTTGGTGTAGTTGGTAGCGTGCTGTCCTTCTAAACCAAGGGTCGCGGGTTTGGATCTCAGGCAGTCCGATGATTTTATTTAAGACATTTGGATACCAAATGGCTTAAATAAAAATCGTAACAACAAATAAATAAAAATGCCTGGACCCCCACTAGAGATATTTACAAATAATGGGTATCCTAAAAATCTTATATGGCCTAAGTTGCCGAAAAGACTAAGTGAATGTGTGTATGAGTGTGAATGAGAAAAAAATGCAAGTGGTAAAAAAAAAGAAAAATACCCATCACTAAGCTGGAATTGTTGGTATTTATTAAAATTTATATATACCGATACTATTTATTTAAATTTTAAAATTTTAGTCTTGATTGATTGATACAATCGTAAAAACTGACAATGATGCTATCTATACAATATTGGTAATAAAACAGCGCGATTCAATGGGCAACGCCTGGGAGGTATGTATCGCCCGCACACTCTAAGCATCATGGTTGCCTAGATGCCTGGGGCGAATTATCGGAAAATAATTTTTTTGTTTTCAATGTGCTTTTATTTATTTTATTTTTTTATACATTTTCTTAAATAACCTACTCTTTTTTTTTTTTTTTCTTAATTTCGAGCATGTCTGTTTGGTTGTGAATTGATAAGCTTAATAGGAATTTTGATAGATTATTTAAAACTATGAATATTAATAAAAAGAGATTATAATTCTTGACTATATCCTGTTCTATAAGTTATGGGATAACATAAAACTTTCCCCTTTCTACGCCAATTAATAACTTATACTATCATTTATAATCGAGAAGAAACTTTAATAATAATTATCAATAATTACCCTTGAAATTATTAGTTTGAAAATTATAAATTATCTTCGAAGTCATTCACACATAATTCCGTCCGTATGTGGTAATCATGTGTTATGGAACTAATTTCTTGCGTTCAAAAATCATTTCTCTTGGTCGCAAAAAATGTATAATTCTAAATCTCGAAATTAATAGCTGTGATCAAATGAAATCAAAAAATTTCAAATTATTTTACTCGTTGAATTTTTATTGTAATTTGAAATTTCAATTTAAGAAGTATAGGGATGCTTTTATTTTTTTAAACTTTGAACTCGGCCTATTAATAGATGAGAATTCGGAACATTTATTAGTTAGTTAATTTAAAGAATTGATCCGAGTCCAGTCAAAAATAATAAAATAAAATTAACTCTACTTATTTTCAAACTAGTTCTTTCTATAAAATGAGATGTTATCAAAATTTTTTTCCCCGAATTTTATTTACATACCAATATACTATGAGCCTAGTTGCTAATATTAGCAATGATGTTGGTGGTTTTCGGTACATTGCCTACATTCTCCCCTATTATGTTTACTCAACCACCGACTATTCTCCTGAGCCAAACGCCATAATATGTTTTTGTAAAAGATCAATTAAGCTATTAACATACATATTAAGGAGAAAGAGAGAGAGAGAGAGAGACATGTTTAGAGCAAGTTTATTCCTAATATAGTAACTCTCTATTTTTAGACTTTTTTTGTTGTTTCTAAAATGTTATAAGCTTATTTATTTTTACAATTATCGATTTACATTTTGACACTATGACATGTCACTGACTGGAAAAATGTTTTCAAAAGTTTACGGGCATTAAAAACTAAAAATAAAAAGAAATTGATAACAAAGAGAAGATATAAGTTTATTAAAGCTTTTGTGGTTTGTATTATTATTATTATGTATTATGATGGGAGTTTTTAATTATAGAACACATTTTGTATTAATTATTTATTAAAAATATAAATAGGCCTGCTTGACAACGATTCGACTGCTTATTCTGCAATCGTTTTCAAGTAATGTGCACTTGTTCCTACTCAAGTTAACTAACAGTTAGTTAACTTGAGTAGGAACAAGTGCACATTACTTGAAAATGATTGCAGAATAAGCAGTCGAAACGTTGCCCAGTATTTATACTTTTTAATAAACAATTAATACAAAATAGGTTCTATAATTAAAAACTCCCATCATAATACATAATAATAATAATAAAGAGAAGGGATTATTACATTAGAACCAGCGGCGTAACTAGACTTTGAGGGCGGAGGGGGCGAAGCTCAACAGGGGCGCCGTTTTTCGTACATCCTTTTTTTTTAGTATTCAAATCTCGTTCGACCTTTTTTTTTTTTAGTATTCAAATTGCGTTCGGGCTTTTATTATTTAAGCTAATATTATTAATTATTCTAATATTATTCTTATTTAATAAATTTTTAATATTATCTAATCTAATTATATTAAACGAGCAATGTACGTTTGTTTGTTTGTTTATATATATGCATATCAGTTCTCGAAAACGGCTCTAACGATTTTTTTCAAATTTTAAATATATACTATTTGTGGTCCCAAAATAAAATTGTGCTAGGTCTCATGTTTGGGAAAATTCGGGTACTAGTACTTTACTGGTGTACTTTTTTTAGTTTTTTCCAATTTTCTCGAAATTCCCTTTAAATATTTCTTTCAAATTTTAAATATTTGCTATTTTCGGGATAGAAAACAAATTGCGCTAGGTCTCGTCTTCGGGAAACCTCGAGTACTAGTACCTTACTGGTGTACTTTTTTAGTTTTTTCCAATTTTCGTTTTAAAGGTTTTATAATGTTCAAAGCCTAGTGGGCTTGCTTCCTGGTCAAACCCTCCCCCTCTTTACCCTGGACCCGCACATTTATCTCTCCACGAATATTAAATTTCAATGAATGTGCAATTTTGTAAATTTAATTTCTTATAACAATAATTACTTACAATGTACTTAATTTAATAATGTCAAAAGGCCAATTAGCAGAAATATACCTATTATTATTTAAATTCTATTATTAAAATACTAATTATTAATTAATTTTATTGAAAATAATAATTACTTTCTCGTACCCTATATATGAAATATATAGGAGAGAAAGTATTGCGATCATGTCAAAAATTCGATGTCGAGATTTTGATGGATATACATGTTTTGAGGTCCCCTGAGTCCAAAAAAGTGGGTCCCGCAAATTGGTCTTGTGTGTGTGTGTGTGTGTGTGTGTGTGTGTGTGTGTGTGTGTGTGTGTGTGTGTGTGTGTGTGTGTGTGTGTGTGTGTGTGTGTGTGTGTGTGTGTGTGTGTGTGTGTGTGTGTGTGTGTGTGTGTGTGTGTGTGTGCGTGTGTCCGTATGTGTGGACAGATTTTTAGCATGAAGGAATTGAGCTACCGGATTGAAATTTTATATTTAACTTAGGTACCTTCCCACACGCTCAAAATAAGCTTTTGAAGGGGGATTTGTATATTAATTTCGATTCAAAAGGGGGTCCCCTTTGGAACTTTTTAGGCATTTAAAATTTTTTTTCCAATTCTTATGAAATTTTGTATTTATTTACGATTCAATATTGTGTATAAAATGTTCAAATATGAGATTAAAATTTTGAAAAATAACCATAGTTTATTTCAAGCAGTCAACATTTAAAATGCAAGTTTGAAACTAAGGTGCTATGGGAAACAAAATATATCTCGACACAAAAAATCTGGTGTGACCAGCACGGTGCACAACTTTCTCTTACCGAAGGGTAAGAGAAAGTTGTGTGCTGTGCGCCAGTCACACCAGATTTTTGAGTTAAGTATTGTTAAAACATCTTTTGAGTGTTAAAGTAGCGAAAATACACTGCGCGTCAAAAATAGTGGAAAACTGTTTCTTCTTAAGAAGACGTTTTCTATTCTACCTTAACGCTGAATCCAATGATATATAGATGAATTGGGTGCCCCTGTGGAAGGGGGTGAAAAAAAATAAAAACTAAAATAATTTAGTTATAAAAATCGGCCGCTGGCTTATAACTCAAAAATTAAGAGAGGTGCCCTAATGAAAAAATTACTGTTAATTAGAGAACTGAATCCTGCAACGAATGATATATATTTGAATAGGGTGACCCCCGTCGGAGGAGGTGAAAAAAAATAAAAACTATTTTGTCAAACGGATGATATATGTAGAAACAGTGGCGTAACCAGGGGGGGGGCGAGGGGGGGCTCGAGACCTTGGCGCCCCCCGAAACCGGCATAGGCGCCCTACAGCCTCTAAGATATAGCCCAGCGAATTTGATTTTATCATATTCTTTTCATCGATTGTCTTAAAAAATTGTTTTCTTTTAAAATTATATTACAACTTAAATTCTACTATTTTAAAAGAATTTAATTCCAAAAATAATAAATAACGTATATAGAGGCTTTATAATTAAAATTTTTTTTATTTTGCAATATATAAGCCTTAATTTGATGTTTTAAGGCTGTGGAGATTTACTCAGGATTCGTATAAGCCTTAATATTTAATTTTTTGGAATTCAAAATTTTTTTAAGCATGAAGGAATTGAGCTATGAGACTGAAATGTTATATTTAAGTTAAACACCCCCCGGGACCGTGAAAATAAGCTTTTAATCAAAATCGGCCAAAAAGTACTAGTATTTTACTGATGTAGTTTTTCATTTTTTTCGATTTTCTCAAAATGAAAGGGCTTTTACCATTCTTCAGGCCCGCCCGATATTTTTTCAAACCCGCCCATTCCCGCCCGATATTTAGTGAATGAATGAACGAATGTCTAGCAATTTTTAAATAAAATTTCATTTGCATGCTCGTCCGCCCGAACCTGTTTATTTAGACTTACTACTTGCCCGTACCCGCCCGTAATTTTTTTCATGGCCTCCAAAGCCCGTCCGGCCCGGTCCGCGGGCCGGGCGGGTAACGGGCCAACCCGTACCAGTGCAGGGCTCTAATCGGGGGTTCGGATCCCAGGCAGTCCGATAATTTTATTTAAGCCATTTGAATACCAAATGTCAAAGTCAAAGTCTTATATGGCCTAAGTTGCCGAAAAGACTGTGTGCATGTGTGTGTGAGTGTGAGTGTGAATGAGAAAAAAGTGTGTGTTAAAAAAAAAACATGAGGAATGAGTTCCCCGAGACTTTCTCGTATATTCTATTGGAATTACGTCTGGATGTGTGTGTGAACACGATTGCTTAAAAACTAAAGCAGCTATATCGATGAAATTTGGTATATGCTCCTTACACTAATATTGTAGATTTTTATCAACTTTTGGAGTAAATACGTCACTTGGAAGTAGTACTTTACCTAATAAGTTTTTTCATAAATTTCGAAATTTTCAATTTCTTTGTTATATTATGATAAAATACTCAATTTTAAAAAGTTTTTATTCTTTGATATTTTTCCGAAAACTGAATAGTTTTTGAAATAATCACAGAAGAAAACGACATTTTTCGTAAAAGCAAAGAACAATCAAAACAAAATCATACAGGTGTCATTAAAAAACATGTAAATATAAACAAATTCATTTGTTTCACAAATTCGCTGAGGAAATTACAGGATGCAAGAAATTTGCCCGCCGAAGGCGAGCAAGGAGGTCCAGGGGCGGAGCCCCCCGAAAAATTGGCGCCCTAGTTAAGCTTCGCCCCCCCGCCCTCAAAGGCTGGTTACGCCGCTGGCAAGAAGGTTAATTAAATGTGACATTTTCTCACTTGTTCGACAAAAGGGTCCAAATACGGGGCAAGAATTAAGAATTTGAAACGTATCACCTAGTGTTTTTAATTTTTGATTTTTCCAAGGTGTTCTGTCTCAAAAATTGAACAAGTCTAATTCTCTAAAGCGGATAGATGGGGGTGACAGACAACAAGTAAAAGATCCGAGTCAGGGCGTAGTTCGGGCGGGGGTTGGGGGTCGGCTGCTCCCCACCAAGCTTAAATGGAGTACCCTAATCACAACTCTTATTCTCAGTGCTCCCCAAAGAGAATCCAAAATCATTTTAAAAATATTGAAAAACTATAGGGGGCTCTAAAGGGGCTGGGAGGTTTTATTTTTCCTTGGGCTACTTTAAAATGTTATTTTGTTTAAAATGCCCGGGGGGGGGGGGATTTCTCAGCCCTCTTTGCTATATCTGTCTAAAAATCTGGTGTGTTTAGTTTCCGCCGGTCTATGGGAATTCAAGATGTAAAATTGTCCTCGGGCTTGGTGTAGTGGCCGAAGGCGGGCAATTGCTCGCCGAAGGCGAGCAAGGGGGTCCAGGGGGCGGAGCCCCCTGGAAAATTGGCGCCCTAGTTAAGCTTCGCCCCCCCCGCCCTCAAAGGCTGGTTACGCCGCTGTGTAGAAAATAATTTATAAGTCCTAAAATAAGCGAGGTGCCAAAACGAAATTAATTGAGTAAATAGAGAATTTAATGATACTCTAATTTAAGAAACATTTAATATGAATTATCTTATAAATTTCTAAGTAAATTTAACACAAGTCCATATCATTTTAATAAATAATTACAATTTAAATAAAACAAAGACAAAAATGTCGATTTCTAAATGCCAAATTTCCAAAATTTTAAAATAATCTTTCCATTTAAGTTTTTCTCTGTCTATTTTATTGGAAATTCTTATAAAACAATACTTTCTCTCTATATAAATTATATTTCATATATAGAGTAAGAAAAAGTAAAAAAAAAAAAAAAAATTTGAATTAATATCCAACAAAACATATCGAGATTATGTTGATTTGTCCCTCAAATTGAAAATCGACATTTTTGTCTTTGTTTTATTTAAATTGTAATTATTTATTAAAATGATATGGAAGGTGTTCAATTTACTTAGAAATGTATGGAATATTTCATTTTAAATGCCTAATAAATTACAGTATCATTAAGATGGATTAGAAAAGGTCTTCTTAACTAGAACAAGTGTTACGTTATTTTTGACATATATTTCCCTTTGCTATTGATTCTATGTGTATTAGGGGTATGACTTTTCGACTTTTTTTTTTTTAAAGATTTCCTGTATCACGACTCAATGAAATTTTGCCTATTAATGACTATAATGACGTTTATTCCATGAAACTATTAAAAAAGGTCACGCACAAACCACTTTGAAATTTTAGGTTGCCTAGTCGCAGTCTTGTATAAGCTGGTATATAAGGGAGGTGTTCAAAGCGAGTAGTTGAGTTTTAATTTGCTTTGGTGTCAATTATAACTTTCAGAACCCTCTAGAAAATCCTGGGGGGAGGGGGGGGGGGGGTAAGGGAACCTCTGGGAAGGGGTAGCCATAGCTATATATTTTATTTTTCTAATAAAGATTTAATGATAAATTATATCAATTCTATTTATAAAAGCAAATTTTAGTATTTTTTTTATTATTCTAAATAAAAGCAAGCGATGATCGGCTGCAGCAAATGTTCGAAGAGAAAGGTACCCCAAACCCAAATTTATTAGTTGCCAGCTCCATGTGCTGGATCGCCTTTTACGTGTTGTCATGGGCGATGAGCTCCATGGTTTGACTAAATCACCAACATCCACTACTTCTTTGTGCAGGATTTGATTAGCTATTATAATAAATTGAAAGGAGCCTTCAGCAACGTTAAAACTAAAATTAAGGTAACAGGCGGCTGAAGAGACGACATGAAGTCTCTTTACCACCTCACTCGTGACTCCTGTCACTTCGCTGAGAGGAATGAAAAATCCCCTTCGTGAAATTTCAACAAATTCGAAATATCAGCAATGCATGCTGGACCTCTCGTGCCATTCTAGCCCTTCTTTCGTTTATACTGATGCCTGAAACTCGTAAAAGGTTGCGCGAAATTCGTCCATTCATTTCTTACTAATGGGCTGATCATTAAATCAGCAGCCAATGCTTTCACGTTCAAGATTTTGATGAACTATCTGCAGCTCTGAATCAGCAGAGCTCAATTGCTTGAAAACCCACTGGAAAATAGATGAATTTCCAATCAGTATTGCCCGAAACAACCAATGCTGTGAGCGTGCGGTGCAATCAAAGATATGGAAGAAATCTACTAAGATTCCTCCCTCAATAAGGACAACCCCCAGTGAAATTCATCCTCAGCAATGACCTTATCTAGAATATTTGACTTCCTTGTGTCTCTAATGACCCTATATAAGTGAGTCTAAATCTTGTGTTCAATTTTGTATCTATTTAGAGTGACTTCAAAAAATTGGCAAAAATCTGATATATAAAATTTTCAAATCATTTTGTGCGTGACGTTTTTTTATCAAATCACCTTGAAAGTAAGATTTTATTCAACCTTTAGTAAAAGTTCATCATGTAATGATACAGGGATACGAGGTTGTAAAAAAGTCATACCCCTAATGTGTATATTTTAATAAAACTTTCAAACGCGTTTTGAATTTATCAATATTGGCATTTGTCACTCTCTTTAACCTCGCGGTCACGAGGGAGTTAAAACTATTAAAATTTTCAATATTGATAACCTTAAAGTCAAAAAGTGTTCAGATCCTTTCCAATGAAAATTTATTTAAACCAAGTGATTATTAACTGGGTTCCAATTGGTATAAATAACTATGTCAGTATAATGATATAAATCTTTACACACAAGTAAAAAATTTTGAAATTTTTAGGTTTATGTTATTTCATTATATCTCAAATAAAATTAATCGATTAAATTACAAAAAGCTTATTTGTCAAGTCTTTTCCGGAAAGTTCTGTAACAGACAGGTTTTTTTTTTTAAACAGACTGACTGGGATCCGAACCCGCGACCCTTGGTATACAAGGCAGGCACGCTACCTACTACACCAAGCCCGAGGGCCGGACATGGGTGTCCTGTTTATGTTTATATCGTTAAATCATCTGTTCTAACAAGTTCATTGAACTAAATCCCTTTAAATACACTACAGACATAACAACACAAATGAAAGAGTTTATAATCATTAGTCATAAAATAATAAAAAACCTTTAAAAAAAAAAAAAATAATAATGAAAAAAAAAAAAAACTTTTAGACAAATCTTTTTTTATTTTTCTTTCGTACTATTTGGTTGTAGAGTGCAAAAAGAGCGATGTGGGATCCTAAGGCTCTCTAGAGAAACTATTAAAATAAACTTAGATTTTAAGAAAATGAGATCAATGTTGAAAGGCCCCGAAAAGTCTATCAATTTAAAACATTTCTAAAAAGCAATAAAACTTTTATTTTCCTTGAAATTATATATAACCACTTTACTCTTTCAAATTATATTTAATTAAAAGGATTAACAGTTTATATTATAAAAGATAATTTTAATGCATAATACCAAAATTAAATAAAGAATATCTCACAATTAGGAAGGTTTAATTTTCAAAAAATACACTGGCGCCAGTAAAATATCATGCATGCATGAATGTTTTCTACTGGCACCTACCATATCAGTATAATTAACAACTAAACAATTTTTTATAGATTTTGCATTAAAATATAATAAACTTGGTTCAATTTTATTTTATAGATGAGAATAATAATAAATAAGCCGACCTCTTTTTTCATTCCATTATTCATTTAACATTAAATAATTATTAATCTCTTTTGGAGTATAGTTGCAAGAGAATATAAATAATTATATTATTTGGGCGACACCAGAGCGCTCTGGTGAGAAATGGTTGCTACAAGGAGGAGAACGGAGAGCGACAAAAATGGCTGAAGGATATTTTAAAGAGAATACAACTATGCCACTAATGCATCTTTTTAAAAACTGTTCCTTTATACTTTTTTCAAATATTAGTTGTTTATAGTTATATACCATTTTCGAATAATTAATTATGCTAATAGTCTTTGTAATATTTATATAAAATACCTGGATAAAGGAGAATGCTGGGATGCAAACGGAGAGAGTGCCAGAGGAGACAAACAAACGGGTTGCAGTTGGAAGTGATGCATTCGCAGGAAGGAACAAAAATGATGAGGATGTGTTATTTATGTATAATAACAAAATGAAATTGTCGGAGCAACGAAATGAGAAAACTTTTGTAAGCACAGATAAAAAAAAGACACTAGTTTGTTAGATGTTCACTGGCCGATCGGCTACTGACACGGTAGGCGCGCGCTGATGGCGTCTACCCCCACTCTGGGCGCTGAGGGGTAAAGGAGGGAGGGTAAGGCGATGGCTTTTGATCACCCCTCCCCAAAGTAGGGGAATTTCAAATAAAATAAAAATTCTTATTAAAATAAATACAATAAGCACGGTGTCTAAAAAGTCTCCGATGCCAATTGCAAAATTTCCAAACAGTGAGCGAGTTATTAAAAAATATGAATAATAAATAGCCTATTATTTAATAGCGCTCGGGCCTTCGTGTAGTTGCTAGCGTGCTAGTCTTCTATTTCAAGGGTCGCGGGATAGTCCAATGATTTTATTTAGGCCATTTGGATACCAAATGGCTTAAATAAATATGCTTGGATATATCATTTAAGTTTATAATCCTGAGTTGAAGGTAACTCGAGTACTTATTTTTTTTTACTTTCTCTTACCTATGTATATATGTAATATATATATAGAGAGAAAGTATTGGATTCATGTCAAAAATTCGATGTCGAGATTTTGATGGATCTTCACGTTTTGAGGTCCCCTGAATCCAAAAAAGTGGTTTTCGCGACATGGTCTGTCTGTGTGTGTGTCTGTCTGTGTGTCTGTGTGTCTGTGAACAAAATATCTCAAGAACGAAAAGAGCCAGGAGGTTGAAATATTATATTTAAGTTAGGCACCCCCATGGGACGTGACATGAAGCTTTTGAACAAAATCGACCAAAAAGTACTAGCACTTTACTGATTCACTTTTTCAGTTTTTTTCGATTTTCTCAAAATTTGCTCCAACGATTTTTTTTTAAATTCAAAAATCAATTATTTTTTAGATTCTCTATAAAATGTATATTCTCATTTTGTGATTGAAATCTTCTGAAGACCACTTTACTCTTGTACTCCATAGAAAAGATAGGAGAAATGGTTGCCATGGTATCACAATATAAATATTTTCCCATACTTATAAATTTTACTTTCTCTTACCTATGTATATATGTAATATATATATAGAGAGAAAGTATTGGTTTCATGTCAAAAATTCGATGTCGAGATTTTGATGGATCTTCACGTTTTGAGGTCCCCTGAATCCAAAAAGTGTTTTTCGCGACATGGTCTGTCTGTGGGTGGGTGGGTGGGTGGGTGGGTGGGTGTGTGTGTGGGTGTGTGTTCAATTTTAAGGATGAAGGAATTGAGCTACGAGGTTGAAATTTTATATTTAAGTTAAACACCCCCGGGACCGGAAAAATAAGCTTTTAATCAAAATCGGCCAAAGAGTACTAGTACTTTACTGATGTACTTTTTCAGTTTTTTTCGATTTTCTCAAAATTTGCTCCAACGATTTTTTTTAAAATTCAAAAATCAATTATTTTTCAGATGCTCTTTCAAATGTATATTCTCATTTTGCAATTGAAATCTTCTGAAGACCACTTTACTCTTGTATTTCATAGGGAAGATAGGAGAAATGGTTGCCATGGTAACAAAATATAAATATTTTCCCATACTTATAAATTTTACATCTGAATTCATATGTTCCGTACTGTCGGGAACTAAAATATGTAGACACAAAAATCTGGTGTGACAAGCACAGTACACAACTTTCGATTACCGAAGGTAAGAGAAAGTTGTGTGCTGTGCGCCAGCACACCAGGGGATTTTTACATCTTGAATTCAATTGTACCCTACTGTCGGAAACTAAATACATGTCGACACAAAAAATCTGGTGTGACAAGCACAGTACACAACTTTCGATTACCGAAGGTAAGAGAAAGTTGTGTGATGTGCGCCAGTCACACCAGATTTTTTTTTTGGAATGGGTGCATAAGGTCCGAAGACCTATAATGACCAATAGTCACATGCAGCCAGGAAGAAAATAAAAACAAAAGGAGAAGCATAAAGGGGAAACTCAACTGCGGGAACTGAGAAGATGCCTGTTGAGGTTAGACTTGAAAGTCTGAAGATTGTAGGTTTTGGGGAAGATAGACGCAGGGAGCTTGTTCCAATCACGGGAGGTCATGGGGACAAAGGAAGAATGAAATTGATTTGTTAGAATGAAATTGATTTTAATATGTTTAAAATTATTATTATATTTTTTTATTCAAGTAATATTTGTATTTTCTTAAATTATTTTTTTGAACAGGAATCAATGAGGAGATTGACTCTAAAATAGAATATATCGTTAATTAATTGATAGGGATATAGTTTTTTACTTTCTCTTACCTATATATGTTAATATATAGAGATACAGAGATTCAATTCAATTATTGGCAAAATAATCATACCAATCATTCATCATTGTTCTGTACCTGTGCATTTCTACACCACATCATTAAGGAATTCAATTTATCATTACACAATAATTAACTAATAATTAAGGAAGGAGAGAGAACCGATAAGATTTCTCCCTCTCTATTCTCTTATTGATGGTTATTCGTTAATGATTATTAAAAAGAAATCATCTCTTGAATAATTCTTACTATTATAGAAATTTAGAAATAATCTTAAATAAGAAAGAAAGTCTCTCGATCCATTTATAGGATTCTTTTTGTTTTATTATTGTAATTGTAAAGAATTTAAAAAAAAGTCCATCTGTCTGTCTATCAATCAATCTCTTGCTTACATGCTTGGAGAGAAAGTGTTAAGCTTTCATATTCAGAAATTGGAAGAAATTAACTTTAAGGCCCCTGGGTCCTAGCACAGTGGTAGAGTTTTCTACCTTTTGTGCTACACTGTAAAAAAAATTGTGTGTTTATCAATACTAAATTTACAAATTTCCCTTGTAAATGATAACTACCATGCATTTATCTACTAAATTTATTTTTAATTGTCTCCAGGCTGACGCATTTCCTGGGCAACTCTCTTATATCTCATGATTAAAGTTTTCTTATGAGGCACTGTCTCCTCTAAGGAACCACCCAGTAATGTTGCTATTCCTCAAAACTCTCACTGGGCTGTTATTTTTTTTTTTTTTTTTTTTTTTTTTAACATTCACACTTTTTTCTCATTCACACTCATTCGGCAACTCAGGCCATTTAAGACTTTAGACGATAACCGTTGTAATTAATATATTATTTTGGTGTTTTTATTGATGTTTCCATTGAGGAGCCAGTTGTCACGTTATATTTCTTTCAAATTTTAAATATTTTCCTATTTCTTCTATACAAATCAAATTCGCGCTCCTCGAATATTCGTACTTTACTGATGTACTTTTTTTTAGTTTTTTTACAATTTTATCAATATAAAAAAAAGACCGAGCTCCGGCTCGGTCACCCCGGAACTAATCTATTAAATGGATTAGGCCTACACACAATAAATATATAAGAAAAAATTAAGCTAAAGTACATTCGAGTAAATTTTATCGTTTGATATGTATTATATATGACGTTTAAAGAAACAAGAAGGTCGTTAGGCGAGTATAAATAAGAAGATATATTTAAACAGAGATTTTCTAATTAAAGGTATTTTATAAATAAGTAATATTCACCATCCCGCATTGCGGAACTAAGACAAAAACAGAAAATAAATAATATTAAATAGTGACTAAAAAACTCTGATCTCTCATATATTTTTCATAGCTTTGTCAATTTCATATTTCATAGAAATTCCGTTTTGATGATAAACGAACTTTGGAACAATTTTTTTATAATATAAAAAAGGGACTAGCGACGAGACTTCATCTTTATTTCTCCCCTTCTTTAATTCTTTCAAAGTTGTTTTTTTTTTTTTTTGTTCCTTCGGTTCCCCTCAAGAAATGTCATCTTTTTCCATGAAAATAGATAATATATTAAATTCTTTTGTTGTTACATAAAAAATTATTGAACGAAACCGACAATATTGTATGATTCAACTCCGAGAACATCTTCAAAGAAAACTGCACATTATTAAGGTATAAGATATCTAAGAAAAAAAAATTTTTAAACCTAGGTGAATAGAAAATATTATTTTTGCTTGTCTTTTATTAATACATCACCCAGTCCAGAGATTGCATAAGTATTATACTAAAGTGTCTTGTTATTTCCCTTTAAATTTAACGTTGTAACATCCCCTGGGTCTGATTTTTATAAAATTCTATATTATTCTTAAATAACATATTTCAAAATAATATATATCTACGAGTATATAAACTGTACAAAATTAAACATTTAATTATATTAAATATCTTTTGGCCAATTTTAAGTACCTATTTAAGTTTTTAAGTACCTAAGTAAATTTTAATAAAAGAAAAATCCCCCCCCCCCAAGAAAAAGTTGATATGACGCCACTGCTCTGAACCTGATTAATTCAAAGACTATAGTATAGCCATTTGACGGAGGTGTATAGCTGATTAAAGGTTTCTGGATTTCTCCAATGAGCAGCAGCTAGTAGTTATTTCAATAATTAATGTGCCTTTTATTAATAAATAAAGTTGCCTTCGGGGCTTGGTGTAGGGGTTAGCGTGCTAACCTCGCGGGTTCGGAGCCCGGGCAGTCCGATGATTTTATTTAAGCCAATTGGATACCAAATGGCTTAAATAAGAATGCGTGGACTCCCAATAGATATATTAAACATACGAGTATCGTTTAAAGTCGTAAATGGCCTAAGTTGCCGAAAAGACTGTGTGTATGTGTGTGTGAATGAGAAAAAAGTGTGAGTGTTTAAAAAAATAAATAAAGTGAAATAACTACTAGCTGCTGCTCATTGGAGAGATCCAGATACCTTTAATCGACTATAGTAGACCCTATAGTAGAGTTTGGTCTTAAATATAAGGGGGTATAGGTCTAATTTTATCCTGTTTAGACGTGACATTTTGTTAGGTATATGACTTTTATTGAGTAGACCTATAAATTATATATATAATTTTTACGTTTCTTCTTATGGGAAAGGTTTGTTTGGTATACATTTTATTTGGTAAAAGTTCAAACATCACGAACGTATTAAAGTTGTATACTTAGGTCCAGCTGTATATATGTATTATGATTAAATTGTAATCTAGTTAGTTAAATATAAATTTCATATGCCTATTATAAGAAATTATTTATACGATTTATACAACAAAGATTAAAAAATTAATTTAATTGTAGTAAATTATTTTAGTATTTCATCAACAGTTAATATTATAAATTCATTTTCATTTATGAACAGCATTGCAATAGAATAGACATGTCAGAACATTTATTATCATAGATCATCGTCTAATTATCACCAATTTGATATTGTCCCCTGTTGTTGGTGCTGGTATTGCATGCCACCTCCACACCCACTCCCCATCACCACACCCATACCCCTTTTTGGCTTCTTCCGGCTTCATTCCCGACCCTTTGGCACGTTAATCAACGGAGAAATTAATGGCACAGAACGTGTGTGCCGAAATGGGCGGATAAATAGGGCTGTGTACTTGCGGTGGAAGGGCCTAAGCGCAGAAAGGGCCGAAGGGCCAAAACACGTGATTCGCGCATTAAGGCATCCAGCCATTCAATAGCTCATAAGTCTTTGTCTTGTTTCGCTCATTCAAATTGAATATGTTTGTCATTAAGATAAACACTATAATGATTTTTTTATGTGTCATAACAACGATAATATACCTAATGAAATCATGTTTAATGTCTTTTTAAAATATCCGCTTTCTTTTTTTTAGTGGTTTTCTTTTGTTAACCAAAGAGAGTGCAACTGTTTGATTTGCGGGGTTATTATTATTTTTGTTAGAACAAATAGAGGCTTAAGCTATTTTTATTTCAAGGTTACCTATTAATACTAAATTATGGCACTAGGGCTTTTATTAATTTAGGTTTAACCCATGGATCCCATGCTGGACAATAAATTCAAATGGATATGTAATGATCGCATGACGTTTTTCTATTTAAGTTTTTTTTTTTTTTTTTTTTTTTTTAAACAAACAAAAGTATAAAGACACTAAAAGAAAAAGTTGACAGGGAGGCAGGGAGGTAAGTATGTCAATATTGATAAGCTTAAAAGTCAAGGGGTATAGTTTCAGCTATGAAAATTTATTTAAATCATTTGGATACTAATAGATATAAATAAAAATGCCTGGATAATTTGTATCATTAATAATATATGAATGAATTGTTTACAAGCCTATACCAAAAGAACTTTATCAAATAACTTGTGGGGGTAGAGTTGCCGAAGGCTAGGGCCTGTCGGGCGGCGTCTCGAGATATCCTACTAAGAATTGTACAGAAAAAATTGAGGGAAAAATAAATTTTATGGGGGGGGAGAGGTCAAGAGAACTTTCTGAGGTCTGGAATACCATTTTCCAAATAGTTACACCTCTTGGAGGGCAAACTTTTTTTTATTAAAATTTACTTACAAATAGGTACTCAAATTTGGCCAAAATATATTTAATTTAATTAATTGTTTAATTATATACTCGTAGATATATTTTGGAATATTTTATTGAGAATAATATAGAATTTTTATAAAAATCAGAGCCCTTGGGGGGGGGGGGGGGCAAATGCCCTGCACTACGAGCGAACCCACTCTCCTCAACTCAAATAAGTTAATTTTAAAGAATATAAAATCTTCTTCTTCTTCTCTCCAGCCTTGCCCGCGATGCGGGGTCGGCGAACCGCACTCTTTCCCTCCAATCCTATCGCACGTTTTTACGGCCCTCGGGCTTGGTGTAGTTGGTAACGGGCCTACCTTCTATACCGAACGTCGCGGGTTCGGACCCCAAGCAGTCCGATAGTTTTATTTGAGGCATTTGGATACCAAAAGGCTTAAATAGAAATGCCTCAACCCACAATAGACATATTAAATATATGAGTATCGTTAAAAGCCTTAAATGGCCTAAGTTGCCGAAAAGACTGTGTGAATGAGAAAAAAGTGTGAATGTTATTTTTAATAAAAAAAAAAATAAATACGTTTTTACGACCGGAAGAATAAGGACAGGCCGACCCGTTGCACGGTCTGACGTCTGTTGAAAAGAGGAAGGAAGAGACAGACATTTAAAGAACTGAAGGACTGCCTGTCCCAGCTCGGGCAGCTCGTGGTCGCCATCCACGTACCCACAAGATGTGGGCCCCTGAGCAAGCAAAGAATATAAAATATCGATTTGTGTAGTTTCTTGCAAAATTTCTATTTAATATTTTTATTTCCTATTCAAATTTCAAAATTAATTTTCCATAGCCTAAATTCTTTTTTTTCCCAAGGAGTATATAATCTAGATAAAGTTTTTTAGGAAAGAAACAAGTTCGCCAAAAATATCAATTAAACTCAATTTCGCGAGGGAGAAAAAATATTTCGAAGCAATGAAAAAACCCGAGGTCTCCATTGAAGCCCGTGCTTCCAGTTTTTAGCTGCTTAATTTTTAAATTTAATGCATTTGAGTTAAATTTTTTGTTTATACTTGAATGCTTTTGTTATATACGTATATGAATTCCAAACCGATTGTTCTACCCTTTCTCTCTCTCATTATTAAAGATTATTCACTAGATTTCATATTGTTTATTCAAGTGACGTCACGTGGCTATGGTGCTGCGCGATATGAGAGAACAATGACAGAATTTTGATAGATCTTCATGTCCGAGTTGTGAGCCTAAATCCATTTGACCGGTTCCATTGCTACTATATATTTGCATAGAATAAATTCAAATCATTTAAGAAAGCTTTTGTAATATTTGAGTTATAATTTAATAGAACAAAAATTAGTTAAACTACTTTATTATATTTATTATATAAAAAAAAGATTTTTTGATTTCTGATTTTATAATTAATCATCAAGAATTCATTAAAAAATGATGTATTATGCCGCCTCCCCCCTCCGATTTTATAATAAAACTTTTGAATAATCTTTTGAACAATATCGGCCAAAAAGTACTTTGGTACTTTACTTATGTACTTTTTCAGTTTTTTTTTCAATTTTTTCAAACGATTTTGTTTAAAATCCATAAATCAATTATTTTTTAGATGCTCTTTAAAATGTATATTCCCATTTTGCCATTGAATTCTTATGATTACCACTTTACTCTTATACTTCATAGGAAAGATAGGAAAATGGTTGTCACGGTAACTGAAAATAAATATTTTTTCTGTTTATAAATTTTACATTTTGAATTCAAATGTACCGTACTGTCGGGAACTAAATATATGTATGTCGACACAAAAAAATCTAGTGTGACAACCACAGAACACAACTTTCTATTACCGAAGGTAAGAGAAAGTTGTGTGCTGTGCGACTTGTCAAACCAGATTTTTACTTTCTCTTACCATATGTATATTAAAAAATATAGAAAGTATTTTTAAATTGGAACAAACTTAAAATATTAAATAATTAGCCTTCTAAAAGAATACAAATCTATATTAATTTTTACTAGCTGAAAAATGATGGCAAATAAGGGGGCAGCAACAACCCTTGACACAGCCCTGCCACCAGGAGTGATAGAAGAAGACTTATTCATGAGTCCAGCGAGTAGAGGATTGAAATTGTATTATGTTTTGATATATTATGCATGATCTAAACGCACAAGCTTTTATCGTTACATGGATTTATTGACAACACATTTATCCAATTTTTCTTGGTTGGGAGAAAAAAATTAAATTAATATAAAAAACATGTTTATTTTTGTGTCATTTGACATGGTCATTTATAGTTTTTATTATAATTTGCCTAAAGGTTATTCGTTTTTGATTATAAATGATTAATTAATTAAAAATAAATCTAATTGAAAAATAATGATAATTTTTTGCTATCACTAACAGCAAACAGGACTATCCCCTGGCTCCAAAATTCAAGAGGTCAAAAAACATTTTCATTAATATTTTTAAAGTTTAGTAATTACAATTTTTTTACCTGTAAATGTAATATATAAATTGTGCGAAAAATGAATTGTGTTTGATAAAAATACACGTTTTAAGATATATAAAAATTATAAAAATTCTTAATAACAATATCCCTTTGCAAGGTTATATCAGAAAGAATTAATTTATTTTGGTACGCTCTGAAGAAATACAGTTGTCTATATTAAGTAAACACCAAAATACTAAATTTTATTGAAGTTTTATAAGCCAGCTAATAATAATTTAATCTGAAATAAAATTTGACTCTTGGTGATGATAGTGTCTGTAGTGTTTAGCCTATATAATCTTTCAAAGTAATTTCTTCAAACTAACATTAATCATTGCATTAAACCCTCAACTTGATTATTAAGGGTGGATGATAGCTCTGTTTGTATTGTGCTTATCGTTATTTCATAATCCTATCTGATGCAGTCAGACATTGTGCAAGATTTCAAATATGATAAGGGAATAATAGAAATTAACAGACATTCAGGTCTATTCTCTAAAAACAGTAGATAAATTTTAAAATAAACAAATGGGTGTTGAAAAGTAATGTAGAAACAATCAGCGTTAAAAAAATGCTATTCTCTAAACAAAGTTTTAACAGCGACGTTAACATGTTACTTTTATTTCAAAGCTATCAAAATCATAACGTCACTTTTTAGGTTAAGGACGCATGTTTATTTTAAACACGACGGGAAGAGGCACCTGAGAATAAATAATTCTTCTTGAATGGTATTTGGAGTTTTTTTGCTAGTGGTTCTTATAAGTAGCCTATAAATTCAATTTAAACTTATTTTTGTAAAATTTTCTCTAGGATCCAATGAGTACGCCACTGTCGGATTAGATGAAAAAATGATAAGATGAAAAAAAAATCAATCTGTCTAAAACCTGTTGATCATGAAATAAATTTTTCAAGTCCACTTTGTAACAAAATTACTTCAAACTTGTAAACTTGAAATGAAATTCTGTTAAAAAAATCCCTCCCCCAATATTTTCCTCAGAGGACCTCATTGAGTGATGAGATCAAATAAAAATTACATGGCCGATTAAAGGTAGAGAGGTGGGTCAAAGGGCGTTTGCTGTCACCTTTGGGGTGCTTCTTGGCAGCTGATAGATTGTGTCTTGAGAGTTCTGGCGTCTTTGTGTGTCTGATGATGTTTGTCTTCGATGAGGTTATCTCCCTTATTGCCTCGATGGCTTATTATCTCCCTTTGAGGTCCTAACTCCGCCTCTTGCACGTTTCCGCCGAAATTGGCGGCCAACTCTCTTCACTTCACAAGAATAGATTATCTGCCCCACCCTTACACGAAATGTCTACTAGCATACGTTTACAAGATTCCGGATATTTTCAACGATTTTGCATTTGACAGAGAGATTTAATAAAACCCATCCCGCCAACGCGATGTGCCATCTTTTTTTTTAATATTTTTTTTATATTTCCACTAGAAATAATTCTCTTTTGACATAATAAAATTAGGAATTTTAATAAAGTTCATAAAATTATTTTATGGAATACGTCCAAAGCATTATTATAATCCTTTACAAATTTGACATATTCTAACAATAGAGTTAAATGAAAAATTTAATTTTGAAATTTGAATAATAGATTTTGGAATAAAAATTTAGTGCTTATATTGGCATTTATTATAGGCTATACATGTATATAGTGTAAGAGTATATATGTATGTATACCCTATCAACATAACCATATGCTTTTTACTAGATAGAATGTTTTAATTAATGAATTTTCTAGTATCATTAATGTACTATTTATTTAGTATTTTCGGCACGTGAGATAAAAGAGATAGATAATTTAAACAATTCAATTTTAGTCGATATTATTAATTATAATCTCGAACCTTTCGATACAAAAATTAGGTCTTGTTTATTAATACTATTTAAAAAAATTTTTTGCTTCAGGCATTGAAATTTAAAATAAAAATTTAACATTCTTCATAAATAATTTAATTTAAATTTCAATTAGCCTTATAGAAGAAGTATTCTTTCGATAGTTTACACCTGATATCTGCTCCTCGGATCCCCTGATTGCAATGAGAAGAAAATGTCTAATATTTGTCTGAATATATATTTTGAAAGAAAGTGAGACTATAGCTTACTTAGAGCGACTTTAATAAAAACCTATAAGAAATTGCAAAGGAGGCACTCAAGAAGAAATTATAATGATGACGAAAAATAAAAGAATGCAAGACATTTGGAGATCTATTTTAAGTTAGAATTTTAAAAATATTAAAAAGGCCGCTAAGATTAGAAAATGAGAGATGGAAAAAAATGAAGAATAAACATTTAAAATATATAGGAAGAAATTAAAAAAGAATGCGAGGAACTTGATGTTTAGAAAAAAAAAAAAAAAATCAACAGATCTCTAAAGAGAAGAAACAAGTAAATCTATATATAATAAATATTAATAAACAAATTCTTTTTTCTTTAAGACAAAAAAATTAATGATAGATTTGATGAAGAGGTTGAAAAAAGGGGGAGGAAATTATAAACAGAACTAGCCCCCGGGTTTGGCGTAGTAAATAGCGTGCCTACCTCCTATACCAAACGTCGCGGGTTCGGACCCCAGGCAGTCCGATGATTTTATTTAAGCCATTTGGATACCAAATGGCTTAAATAGAAATGCCTGAACCCCCAATAGATATATACATTACAACGGTTATCGTCAAAGTCTTAAATGGCCTAAGTTGCCGAAAAGACTGTGTGAATGTGTGTGTGAGTGTGAATGAGAAAATAGTGTGAATGTTAAAAAAAAAATAAATAAAATAAACAGAACTCGAAATTGTTTATATTTTTTGAATCTATTTTTACTTTCTCTTGCCTATATATGAAATATATTGAGAAAGTATTGCGATCTTGTTTTAAGTTCGCCTTACATCTTACAATTGAATTTGAAATCAGGAAATCGGGTCTTAAGATCCTCTATTTGTGCCTCCATTGTATAAATATTGATAATAACTATATTTATTTCAAAAAAATATATATTCTATATCGATACTTGGAAATTCAAAAGTCGTAAAGGACAAAATGCTACTTTTCAGGAAAGCCAAAAAACGAAGAAAAAAAAAACATTTTTCCTCAGAACTTTTCTGACTTTAGTAAGGGAACATCGAGCAAGACGGGGTAGCGAGGTAAGATGGGGTACCATAGCTACTGGTTCGATCAAGCAGCAAACTACTCCTCTTTCTGCTTTGTGTTTAGACTAACATACACCATCATCATTAGTGACCCCGTCTTGCCCCACCCCATGGGGCAAGATGAAGTTTGGCACTTTGATTAAAAAAAATTTTCAACAAGACATGTGAGTGTTTTTTATTGGTGAGGCCAAACATCCCATGGCCCCCGGGAATCGAACCCAGGATCTCCGCCTTTCCGGGGCATAGGCGTGCTATCCATTGCACCAGGCCACCGGACCTCGACCTGCACCAATAAAACTCACTTCCCCTTATATGCAGTTAGTCGCGCAAGTTACTAACTCGTAACGAAAAAGTGAAAAACTTTAAAGAAAAATTTTCCACTTATTTTCCACATATTATTTATTCTTAGTCGCGCAAGTTACTAACTGCATATAAGGGGAAGTGAGTTTTATTGGTGCAGGTCGAGGGTCCGGTGGCCTGGTGCAATGGATAGCACGCCTATGCCCCGGAAAGGCGGAGATCCTGGGTTCGATTCCCGGGGGCCATGGGATGTTTGGCCTCATCAATAAAAAACACTCACATGTCTTGTTGAATATATCTATGACTTGTTAAGTCCGAATCGAGGTATTTTGAATACTATTATCTTATTCAAATATATAGATCTCGAAAAATATTTAAAAAAAAATTTTTTAGGTTATTTGCAAAAAAGTTAATAAAATTGTTTTTATGCTATTGTAAACCTTAATAGTATACTAATACATGAGATTTTTTTTACGACTTAACCACTGTAATTATGAAGCCTATGAACCAAACAAAATAAGCTTCCTCGTCTTGCCCCACGTTCCCCTTCTATTTTAATCTTTGAAAGACATTTATCAGAATTTCTAATCGTTTTTGACAAATTTGCGCATTGTTAGGTTGAAAAACACTATACCCTAATAAATGCCTATGATTTCTCAAATATCTATAAAAAAATTTAATGGCGACTTTTTTTGAGATAGCACAATTTTAATTGGACTGTTTTGTAAAGCTCAAGAAGCTGACCATTTCCGTTTATATAACTCATTTTTTACCACCTTTTAATTTTCAAGTATCGTTATACAAATTTATAGGTTGAATAGGTAAAACGCCACATTTCGCTTTTTAGGTTAGGGAAGGCTCAAGGTGAGTTTAAGATCTAAGATGTTATGGTGCAAATGGGCATAAATCACCTTTCTTATTTTTTATATCAAGAATTCTTAAACTTTTCGAACCATGACCAAATTTAGTGAACTACATATGTAAACATCTATCAACAAATAATACAAGACAAAAATTTGGATGATATGAATTTTCATTAAGAGTAATTCTTTTAATTAGAAAATAGATTTAAAAAAAAATCATTTAAATTCATATATTTTTGTAACTCTCTTTCTTAACACGCTTCGTTAATCCGATTCTAAATATGGCTGAATAATAGTATCGCATGTCAATAGAACCTATATTTATATATAGTTTTTTGCCGAAAGATAAAACAAACAAAAATATATTAAGATCATTTTTTTTATAAACATGAATCATTTGCATGGATTTTATAAAATTTATAACGTGATGGCTTTATGGCAATTAAGTAAAAGCTCATTTATTTCGAGGATAGTGTGCGAAGAGATATGGTGGAGGGTAGAAATAGAGAGGTGTAGGTAGGGGTACGTCTATCGGGTGAGGGTTTGAAATTTATTTTTATCCTTGTGCCAGCAAACAGGAGGACACATTCCCTGTTTGCCTGGAACACGATTCCCGCATTTGTTTGATTGCCTCTCGCTTTCCTCTCTCCTTGTGAGCCCCGAGGCCTGTCCTGTCCACTTCGGCCTCTAATCACCAGAGCCTTATATATTAATTAATTAAAGCCGGGCATTAGGCCTTTTTAATCAATAATGTTTCCGATTGTAGGCCATATGTCAGCAAGGGGCTCGCTTGCTTCCGCTTATTAAATTTTTACCATTTCCATTCCAATAGTTAATTACTTTATATTGAATTTTTTTATTTCTTCAATTTTTAGGAAACTAGCTGGGCCATTTAAAAAGTATTGCCAGTAATAAATTTAGGCGAATATTTAAAACAATAATATAGATGTATCCTAAGGGGGAGGGATAATGGTCCCTAACCCCTGGAAATGTTCATTGGTTCTCAGCTTGAGATATTGAATGCATGAGTGTTATGTCTTTGTGGCTGTAATTATTGTTGAGGCGGATTTAAAAAATCTTTTAGCAGCCCAATATAATTTATAGCACTACCAGAGTGACGTTTCGCTCCCACGACTATGCCATCTTCAGAGTCGGTTGGGGAGAATAAATGAAATTCGAATTCCTCTGAAGATGTCCTAGACAAGGGTGTGAAACGTCAGGCTGATAGTATTATAATAAATTATATTTGGCTGCTAAAAGTCTTGAAGGTTTTTTTTTAACTCCGCCTCATAGCCTATTTTCTCAAAATTATATTTTATTATATAATTAAATTTCCTGGACCGACTCCGCTCAGATTTCCTAAGACTTTTGAAAAATTAATTTCTTTAATTATCTTTTTTTGAATTCTCTTTGGGTAATTTATAAACTTTTTTAAAACCCTTTTAGGCTACTAAGCCAGTGGTTTCCAACCTTTTTTTGATGTGCGGCCCACTTTTTCCGTAAAAAAAATGCTGAGGCCCTGAGTATATATATAATTTTTCTTTTCTTAGATGCCCGCGGCCCATTTCCAATCAGCTCGCGGCCCACGGGTTGGGGACCACTGTACTAAGCCATTTAGGGGTATGACTTGATTATATAAATTATCATTACTATAAAGGGCTAGCCACTGACTTCCTGTCCCTGTGGGTATGTGCTTGTTCTCTCGCTGATTGGCCAGAGTTACAGGAAGTGAGAGGCAGAGAGGGAAATTTAAAACTTTAACATTTTGCAAATGCTCGCCTTAAGTGAATGAGGTCAGCTATTTATCCTCAATACCTGTTCTTAAAGGATTTCACCAAATTAAAATTAACTATTAATTCTAATGTTAATTGTGTTTTTTATTATATTAATTAAATAAACATTCTTAATTATTATCTAAGTTGAATTTTCGTAAACTTTATAAATTAATAAGCTTATATATTTAATAATCAAAGTTGAAAATTTCTTTGAATATTAATAATATCCTCCTAATTTTAGAGAGCAAGTGTTTTATTAAGATTTTAATAATTTATAAATTAATCAACATAAAAGTGTCAATGAAAAATAAATTTTGGATGAAAATGAAAAATTAATATTTATTCTCTATTGAGATATTGTAATTTATACAAAAAGTGATATTTTTTAGGGGAGAAAAAATCCCGAGTCATGTTATTTTTTTTCTAGTCATCATTCGATTCTTGAACTCTTTTCAGGATCTTATATAGATATAGTAGTAGATATATATAGTCATACCTATAAAAAAAAAAAAAAAACGGTGAATAGCGGTGGGGCCTGTCATGCTTTTGTATTTAATTGATGACCCGAACGAAGGTACTGGGGGTGATTTGATTGGTCGCCAGGGGCGAAGGATCGAGGACCCTTTTCACAATATCAGCCAATGTCTCGGAAAGGTATGTGCTGTATAATCCATTCGTAAATTATTTTCTAGATAAATATAAATATACTCGAAAAGAGTCCAAGAAATCCGGATCAAATGGTAATAATAAAAATATTTTTTTGTTTGGAATAAGCTCAATATTTTTTTATATTTTGTTTTCAATTATAAAATTTTTGGGGGAATCTTTGGTGGGTTGTAGTGCACAGTGAGTGTCACAAGTGCCTGATGTGCTCGACAGTGGAGTCTTTAGCTTAGTCAACCAATGCAATATTTTTAAAATAAATAAATCATCTTTTTTTAATGGAATCATAGAAGAAAAGTTACTTTTAAGACAACAGGTCCAACGGCTAAGCATTTTGGTTGCCTAAGCTCAAGGCTCCTCTCTCGAGCACATCAGGCACTTGCGACTGAACAATATGCTATAATATTTTCATAATTATTATCTTATAATATAAAAAATATAAATCTTTATATTTTTAAGTGTTATCGGTGGCAAAAATGGCTTGTGGCCTGATGCTAACACATTTGTAAATAAATAATAAATAAATAAATAATATTTTTAAGTGAAGGAGATATATATATAAATTTATAAATCAATTATTTTTTAAATGTTCTTTAAAAAGTATATCAGTAAAAATAAGAAGCGAGCGCTGGTTTAAAAATTCCTGGTGTGGACAGCATTTCTAGATAATCATTATAAAACTTACTAAATTAAATATCCATTAGCCTTCTATACCAATAATAAACAGAAAAGCCCAAAATTTTTAAAAATTTGAAATAAAATAGAGTCAAATTTCTTTTTTTCCTTCCGAACTTCTGTTTTAACAAAATATTTATTAATTAATATTTTTTATTTAATAGAGAGAAAGTCTCCAATCAGACTGGAATAGAGATGAACACTCAGGGATCAATAAAACAAAACAAAAATATTTATTTAAGATTAATATCTCGTCTTTCATTCCTGTCTCATTCATTTAATTTACGACAGGTGTTTTTTAGTTCCAAATTAAATAAAACCTTTACTTTATTATTCTTTGATTTCATCAACTTAAGGACATTATTTCCATAACATAATTGAATTATGATCTCAACAATAACATAGAAAAGATATAAAAATATAATAGACTGGAAAAGAAAATCCTTCTAATTTTAATTAATTTAGCCGAGTAATAAAAATCCATTCGATTGTCGAGTTTATATATATTATATACGAATTTCCTTACTATCATTTTAATTAGACACCTGCCTTTTTAATAAAACAGTGCCTATAAATCACACTTAATTAATTCGTTGCTTTCTTCTTCAACCTAAACTTATAATAAAACAATACTAAACTTTATAGCAGAGCGGGAAATTAATTTTTTTTTTTATATAAAAATAAAATACAATCTTTGACTAGCTGTGAGATTACAAAATTTTAAATAAATTTATATAGATCATTAAATTAAGAATGTTCTATAAATTAACATAATGATATATCTAAAAAAAATTTTGTTTAAAAATATTTTTACTTTATAATAAATTATTCCTGAATATTTTTTTATTTATCAATAATAAACCGTCCTGTGGAAGGGATGTAAAGAAGGTTTCCTCTCAGTGATGCATTCTTCGAAAGGAGTAGGCTACACGGCGGTGCTGAGGGGGTCACTCCTCAAACTAAGACATCCTACCTAGCATAGAAGAGGTTGGATAAAAGGAACCGGATGGAACCAGAAAAAAGAATTAGTTCACTTTCTAGTGATGAAAGCAGGAGGAGGAGTTAGAGATAGGAAATAATGTAACTACACGGGGTACCAGAAGATGGCTACGACCAGAGGCCGGTTGGGATTGAGATGTGTGTCTTCGTGCACGAAAGCACCTCGGGCAAATATCCCGATAGGAATTTCAAATAATAATAATGTTAACAATAATAATAATCAATAATTTCCTAAGGGAGAAATTAAAATAAGAACTGATTAATAATGTAGGCCTACTGCATGATCATTTTTAATTTATTTTTTAGTACATTTTACAGTTATGACGTTTTATTTTAAAATAAGTTTAAAAAGAAGTGATTTTTCATCGTTGTTTAACTACATCAACTCCACGCCCCTAGTTTAAATTTAAAGAAGAAATTCTCTAGTTGGATGATTAGTCAGCTGAGGCGTCTGTCTGACCACGAGCCCTAAGTGAAATATATCGTGCTCTGGAAACCACTACCCCCGTCCCCCGTCGCCAGGCCCGAGTGCCTCATTTGATTAATCCTCGGCTTTTTAGCCACCCAGTGGCGGGTGGCGACCTTGAAGGGTTGCGTCTCGTTCGCTCCTCTTTAAGGAATCCCCCACGATTATCATCCCTTCAGAGGGCAACAACACGCAGCCAATGGTTTAAATTAATCTAAATGAGTTTTTTTTTTTTTTTTTGAATATCTCTCTAAGATGAGTTATCATATCCATTTTCAACTTAACAAAAGAATTGCACGGTGTAATGAACCCCGGTCAGAGGAGGGGGGGGGGCAAAGCACAACATCCTTAATTTATTTATGAGCGAAGTTGAGCGTTCCTCGGCTATTTTTTGAACGCCTCAAGGAAGCCGATGACTTGAAGCGCAAGGGGCAGAGGAGGCAAGCGCCTCAACCTAAATACACCACTGCTCGTTAGCGAATTTTTTTGCTATCTACACTATATTTCATATAACTTTAGATAAGAGTAAGTCAAAATAAGTAGTAAAAAATATTTTTTGTGTAAAATATTTATTCTTATGCGAGTTTCATTTCTTTTTAGTTTTTCAGCTTCAAAAGATTTTAAACTATAATTCTTATTATTCATATGAGGAATAATAATAAAAATCTTTAGTCAAAAACTAAGAAGTAACAGAGAGGAATAGATCCATAAAGGTCTAATTTTTTTGGTTAAAGGACACAAAAAATTTAGCCTCTCTTAATTAATAATTCTCACTTAATAAGGAAAGTGAATTGCGGTTAATTCCACTAGTTTTTTTTTAAACAAAGTCCCCTAAAAATGGGGTTACCAAAATTTATTGAGGCCAGATCCCGCCGGCGGACGCTTTCCGGGGGAGGGGAGAGGGTCTGGGGGGTATGCAAAATTAGACACTGAAATTTGCGTTTTCAGCTATCCTGAGACGTGAAAAATATTAATTATCAAACTTAGCTTGATTTATAAGCTTTTTTCATTAAAAAATAAGTATTATGGGGTTAATAAATTACAAAATTATTATAATTAAGCTCTTTTAATAGTAAAATTCCCCAATTTGGCCACATTTTCTGTTCATATTAGTAAAAGCCAGACATTTCTCAGATCCAGACGCCAAACCGGACAGGTATTCCAAATCCGGACGAAATTCGGACCTCTTTTAAAGCCACCTTTTGTTTAGAAATAAGATTTTTTATAAATATTGTTGAAAATTACTTCCCTCTATTTATTTTTCCTTCCTTTCATTGCTTTCCTTTTCCCTTATCCCAACCTTCTATTTCTTAAATCTTTTCCCCTCTATTGAGTCATAGTCAATTAAATAAGACAATTAGAATTTTATTGATCGATATTTTCTTAAGATCTTGTAGCTGTTGTTATTTGTTTTTATATGAGAAGTCTGCTTTGTTGTTGTTTTTTTTTGTTCCCTTTCGGCTGTGAAATAAAAGCCACCAACATGATGATGTTTAGATGGAAGAACCGAAACCGAGCCGATAAGATTCAAGATAAAGAAAAATAAATAAAAAAAGAAGCTTCTTGACTTCTTGCTTTGTCATAAAACAACAAACAAGAGCTACTACAAGCATCTTATGAAAAGACATTCGAACTATAAAGGATCACCACAAATAAAATAAATAATATTTATTTTTATTTATATTAAATAAAAAAATGCCATTATTTTGATTGGGTGCTTATAACGTGTAGGAAGGCCGATTATTGGATTGAAGAGATGATCATTTTTTATCCACTTAATATCTGTATGCAGCCCTCGTGCTTGGTGTAGCTGGTAGCGCGCCTGCCTGGTATACCAAGGGTCGCGGGTTCGGATCCCAGATAGTCTGATGATTTTATTTAAGCCATTTGGATACCAAATGGCTTAAATAAGAATGCCTGGACCCGAATAGATATATTCCTTAACAACGGTTATCGTAAAAGTCTGTGAGTGTAAATGGGAAAAAAAGTGTGAGTGTTTAAATAAAAAAAAAATCTGTTTATAAAATTAATTAAATTTAAAATGTTACCAGTTTAAATTTAATAATTTTTGCATACTTTAATTGAAAATATTACAATATTTTAAATGTTTAATTTCTAAATAGAGAAAACCAGGGAGGTAGGGAGGGACAAAAGGGAACAAGGCGAGGTAATAGTCCCGAAGTGGGAGGGTGGGAAGCTCCGCCATCTTGTGCGCACAAAACATTAAACCTGTGATTGGAACCTGTGTAAAAAGTATAAGAATTAACAAGCGAATAATTAATGAAAAAATAATTAATAGTATCAACTATTTATCATATAATATATAAGGTATGTTTTTATGATTATTTTGCCCTTATTCATCTTATATCGAAGTTAAATAATTAATATTTTTATCATTATTTTAAAATTTATTGACATCTCTCTTTGAGGTTAAAACTTATATTTTTCTATTTTTTTACTACCAAATAAGTAGTTTTTTATCATTATTTTTTATTTCTATTTAGTTTTATCTCATATAAAGGTTTTTTTTCAAAAGGAAGCAAATTGTTCGACATATGGTTGTTCCAATCGTGGCGATGAACCAGGCAAAAGTAAAATGCAAAAAATAGAGGAGATTTCAAGGAAAATAACTTTTCACTTGTAAGTATACATTATATCAACGTTCTAATTAGCAAAGTGCCTAACTCCATTTTTGTTTATTTTTTAGGAGATCCAAAAAACATTTGATTGTCATTTTTAGAGCCACTGAACATTTTGAAATTGAATTTTCTTATTAAGAAGCATTGAGTCAATTCCTTCTTCTTATGTAAAATAAAAGCGAATTAAAAAACATTTTTATAAAATTTTTAATTGACAATCTATTTTTCCCATTATCCCAAACATTTCTGGCGGCATGTAAGTTTGCTGATAAGTGTGAGGAATTATTAAAGAAAAAAATATATAGAAATTTTAAAAGCAATTAAACGACTGTCTTCTACTGGAATTTAAATTTTATTAAATTATTTAATTACAGAAACTTCGAGGACGTTTGTTCCCATCATCAGTATGATACAATACAAATTTAGATAAAAATATATATATTTAATATTAGGAACCGACCGAAGTTTCGGCCAATTTTTGTATATGAAATACAAGTTTCTGTTTCGGCTGAAAATCTTGTTATATTTATTTTTTCCAAGGCCAATGATATGGTCATTAAGTTACTGTCGAAATTTTATAAAATTTGAACAGTTTATTATATTATCCAACTTATTGCTGAATATTTCAATTTCCCATATTCAAATTTTATTTAAGGTGCGCTTATATTTTATTTAATGTGATTAATCTAAAAAAAATCTTGAATCTTGAAAATAAAAAAAGAGCTTCTAAAAGTTGTAGATATTTTAAAAAGCTTTAATTAAAAAAAAATAAGACGTTGTCACGTCAAAAAAAATTGAGTTTGTTGTCAAAATTGTGGCCGCAACCTCTCAAACTCTGCACCTCGAACGCGCACCTTAACTCCTTAGCAATGATAAATGACACCGTATAATATGAATTATTATTTGTAATTTATTTAAAATTGCTATTTTTGAGAGATTATTATTCACTTTTTATAAGTAAAAAAACATCTCAAATAGCTTATATCACTTAATTAGGAAATTTTTGCGCTCTTAAGAATATTTACTTTTTTTCTGATTTTAATTTTTTTGTGGACTAAAAACCTAAAAAAATAAAGAAACTATAATTTTAAATAGTCCATTTATTCGTTTATTTATTTAGGGGGCAGTATAATATTGAAAATCTTTATTAAAACTATATATAATTTTATATTGCGTTCAATGGATATTTCAATGTTTTGTGCGCACCAAGATGGCGGACGTGACGTAGCCGTGACGTAGGCGGTCGACTCGCTTCTCAGCTCAATGTCCCTCCCTACCTCCCTGAGAAAACCAAAAATTTAAAGATAGAATCTTTGTAGAAGATCTGGAATCTTGTAACCAGAGTAATAAACTTGTCATTGTTTTGAACCCAAATCACGTACATCCTCAAGATTAATAAGTTGTAAAAATAAAACAACGTGCATGGATTTAATATATATAAATTTATAAATGAGATTCTCAACAGCATGTTAAGTTGACATAAACCGTTCTTTAATTTCATCATAGTAAAAAAAAAAAAAATTGAATACTAAGCAACTAGTCTGAGTTAGAAACTATAGTTGCAAGAGATAAAGAATTAGCATTTGATACTAGAGGTCGAGGGCTTGCATCCCGTCCCATGGGAAAACATTTGGTTCCCCTGAATCCAATCGATTGAAATAAATATGTCAAAGCTAATATTTTGGATGAATTTAAATTATTATTATTGAAAGGTAGCCCGTCCGCCACGAAAGTAGTAAGTCCTGGTTAGAGATCAAAGGGCGCGATTTGCATTAGACACAAACTGATCTTGCAGATAGCTTTATTTTAAGATATTTTTTAATGAACAGCTGTTATATTGTCATCATTCTCTCTAATTCCGTAGACAGGAATTTAGTAAAATTTTATTTATTATAATCTTCATACAAGATTGTGTTTTTTTTTTTTTTTTTTTTTTTACTTGATGAACCTCATTAAACAAATGTCTAATTTTTCAATATAACCTGCTATAAATCTTTTTGCTTTATATGAAGATTTAGTAAAAAAGGCACTATCTCTTTTATTCAATCACTGATAATCATATAAAAGCAAATCTACTTTCTGAAATGAGTTACTTTCATTGTGAGTTGAGAATATTATTTATTGTCACCGGGTTTGGCTTTAGAACTCTTTCCACCCTGAGGTCCTAATAAATCAAATGATATAGGATTATTTCTGAGATCAGCAGGTAACGCAGAACAGACTGGATGAATAATTCATCTCAAATGCTATGGAATAGACTAGCACGTTGGGAATGACGAAATCATATTCGCTGACACTGATTTTAAAGCCAAAAGTAGTAGTATTTTAAATATAACTTGACAAACAAATATGATGCTATCCATTTTTTTATTCTCCATCCTAAAAATTTATTTTTATTAACACTCTAATTATAGTGGCGAAGGAGTGTATAAATTTTGATTTTCCAACTAGGTATGCTAGCTCAAATGACCAACTCACTAATGAATCTTTTGATTAATTGTTCCATTCAAAATAGATAGACAATTCATCTCCTGAATTCATCATAGACAAGGGCGGATACAAGGGGGGTAATTACCCCCCCCGAGATTCGAAAAAATACCTTTTTTTCGCAAAAAAATTTATTTTTAATGTAAAATTTTTTAAATTAATACTTAAAAATTTGATGTGTATTTATATTCTGGCAAACAAGTACAGAATGCGCTTTTAAATTACCGAAATTAAAAAAAATAGTGTGCTTTGCGACGAGTCACACCAGATTACCCCCCCCCCCGAGAAACACCTCTGGATCCGCCCTTGATCATAGATAGACAACTTGGGATTACTTGTTACTTTCCTAGGTTGATTAACAAGTGCATATACTTGGTTTTCTCTAGGAGTTCTGGAACACAAAAATCGAAAAATCTATTGGTGATTTGGTCACTTGAGTTGCCTACCATTCAAGTCTTCTATTAGTTTCTTATGTCACTTATAGGCTTAAACATAAAGATTATTCATTTTGGCATGTAGCCTATTTAATGTAATGATTAGTGAATGATGATGAAGTAGGTGGGATGGGGGAAGTCTTATTTCAGGTAACTTGTGGATGATATCCATTTAATTATTTACCAATGCTATTAGTTTATGAATCTAAAAAATATAGGTGCTGTTCCTTGGCCACAGGTAGAGGTTTTGAGATAAAATAATAATATGAAGGGGCGGGCGAATATAGTGCTAATCCTCAATTATGACAAACCTGACTTTTCAGCACCATCAATTGTGCAAAAGTCTGTACTATTTGTAAAATTTGTTTCTCAGCCTGGTATTGCCATTAGAGTGCTCTGACAGTGTAGCAAACAATCAAAATTCCTATTGGTTTCTGTTTGTTTACAAAGTTTAAAATTGAAATATCTCAGAACTATATATTTGTGGGTTGGCACTATATTCGCCCGACTCCTTCATATAACTACTTGGCCAAATGAAAGAAATTTAATTCATAATCTACTGTCTCATTATATCTTTTGAGCAAATCAGCCAAGTTCAAAACTATCTTTAGATTAGGGGTACATTCATTAGATAAGAAACCAGACGGAGGCTTTTATTATAACGTTTTGTAAAAAATCTATACAGTCAGTCACTACTTTGGAACAAATATTTGAAAAAAATAATCGCTCCACATTATTTGAAATAATATCAGTTGATGTTGGAAAATATACTGTATATTGTAAATTAGAAGGGACATATAAAAAAAACTGTTAAAGTAAGCTTGCAGGTTCATTTATTCAATTAAAGAATAGTAATTGTTTTAAATTTTTTTCAATAATAAAAACAGCTTTTAATTTGGTCTATAAATTTCCTTGTTCCATTTAAAGAGCGACATCCTCCGGGTTAACACCTCCTTGATAAAAGGAATAAATAAAAAGGGTAGGAAAAAGAAGAGGACAAATAGGGCCGAGTGCGAAAGCGTGTTTATTTAAATTGGAAAAACCTTCCCGGGGAGAGATTCATCCCTGCGACTTATGACGCCCTTCCGGGCGACTTCATCCCTCAGGATGTCGTTCGTGTAGCCAAGTTCCCCCTCCCATCCCATGACACGGTATTGCGAGATTGCACGCCAACTCATTTGTATATCTCGAATCCGTCCATTTGGATAATTATTCTTTTTTTTATGTTCTCCAATATTTACATAGCCATTTTATTTAAATTAAAAAAAAAAGTTCTCCCTTCTAATTTGATACAAATATATTTAATCTTATCTCAATGAGGTTAAATAAATTTTTTCTGATTTTCTTAAAATGATTATGTTAGTAAATATTTCACTTCTTTGTGATTTGCAAGATATTCTATATAATAACAAGAAATCTTATCTGATTATTCATAAATAATATAAAAATATTTTTATTAGCTCTAGACTTGAAAAAATATTAATTATTTTACCTATTAAATTTATGATTAATTTCCCAATAGAAGAGAAGGAAAAATGTAATAAAGTTTTTATAAACCATCTTTTGAGAAAAAGTTTTAAATAAATACAGTACTGTTCAAATAGAATTTATTCCATCTTCTATTATTAAAAATGTAGACACCTATTTAGAATTAGTACTTTAAAAATATTTAAAATAGTTTTCTTTTTGAGATGACTTTCCCAATATTACGACTGGGTGTGTTTGAACATGGTTGCTTAAAAACGCTAGCAGCTAGATCAATAAAATTCGGTATATACTCCTTACAATTCCAAACGACACACACACACATAAATACCGTGTCTGTATTTAGCATTAGTGTTCCTGTGTCGTTTGGGATGCCTAGCTCAAAGGCGTTAAGAAATTTTATGATAGGGCCAATAAACATGAACTGAGTGGTATATTTGTAGATATTATTGTCATCTTTGTTATACAAGCTTGATATGGTTTTATAGTTTAGTTTTGTTATCATCACTTGCTTCTTTTAAACTCCTTGTAAAAAAAAAATTAAAAAAACAACAACAATGGAAAGGAAGATTGAGTATGACGCTTGTTTAACACCTTTCTAAAATGATTAATGACATTGTCATTGAAGATATAGGCCTATACAATGTAATTTTTTTCATGAAAAATATTTTGCGTATGTATCCCTGATGAAAAATTAAAAAGAATAGTTTCTAATATAGAAGCCAAAAATTGGCTAAACGAAAAGTAGTCTAGAATAAAAGAGATCAACGTGAAAGGCAATTAAGTTCAAATTCAAAAAATACCATACTGTATAACTGGTAGAACAATGGAAAAATAAAGGCTAAATTATCTTGAGAATTTTATATTGTCGTCGTAGTAAATAAAATATGCCTATTAGTAATGAATTTCGAAACTTAGTGCCTATTTTTAAACATTCATTTAAAACATTCACACGAAGCTCTTTCTATATTGGGCGCAAATAAAAAAGCTAAAGGATTTTGAATAAAACAAAAGTGGAGAATCCATGAGAGAGGACGTCTCCTTGCCTCTGGCAAGATTGAAGGATTGGGAGACAAGAAGATTATCTCCAGGGACAAAGATTTATTTTCTTAATGTACCGTAGGTTTATAGTATATTTTAGAAGTATTTTTATTCTAGGCCTAAAAAATATAATTTTAATGCTTTTTTTTTAATTAAGTCAAATTTATTTCAATCAATATTGAGATGATGGCTGAACTATTAGCAGATATGAGAGGATGGCAGCCAGGAAAGAAATCAGACAAAAATTCAATCAATTTTTATCTAATTTTATTACGATTGCCGACGTTTCAGACGCAAATCGCGTCCTTTCTCAGAACAAACAAACTCATTAACCATCGATTGTCCTGAGGAAGGACGCGATTTGCGTCCGAAACGTCGGCAATCGTAATAAAATTAGATAAAAATTGATTGAATTTTTGTCTGATTTCTCTCCTGGCTGCCATCCTACTCATATCTGTTTATTTCAATTATTCCTAAAAGCATGTTTGAAAATATGACGTTCTTTGATTTCTCACATAATTGTTTTGTATAAATTTTCATAATTGCAAAAGTCATAAATGTAAAAAAAAAAATAAATAAAGCTTATTTAAATGTAAATTATTATGTGTAGGTATGCTATTAAATTAATATATTACGAAAAGCGTATTGACATTTATTTTGTATTTCGGATTTCACTTTTAAAATGTAGTCATAGATTAATTTGACATATCGGCAATAAATAACTTAGCGTAACTACTAAATATTAATTATCGCGAAATTATATCAGCCCGGCTTGCATAAAGCCATTGATTCGATATATAATAGGTGATTAAAGTCGGAACAAAGCTCATGCATTCATGTCACACAGAATATGGGCTATGATTTAATACAGAGGACAGCGCAGGTCGCAACCGGAGCGTAAACAAGTTTGAGTCTGTGGTTGCAAAAGGGTTTGGGAAGGGGCAAGAGGAATGCAGATAAGACGCTTCCCCCTACGTCATTAGGTTAGAACTTTGACATATTACTCTCACTTTGCGACATTACAGATAGTTTTTTGACAAACTTCTTATTCTTTTGTTCTGGTATTTTGTTAAAATTAATATTAGGCTAATAAATGTGACAGATAGATTTAAATTGATTAACAGATTCTCCATCTTGTGATTGATATGGTCTTTCATTAAATTATTTAAAAAACACCATTTTAGCTTTAATTTATGCTAGTATTTCTTGGGAAGCCGATTTATATCTCAAATCACTCGGTCTTTATCTTTCTCTCTCTTGTTTGTTCGCAATCATCTATAAGAAAATCTCGTAAAATTTTAATCTTCCTTTTCCCTTTCACCATCGGATGAATGTGATATTATTCATTCAATATGTCTATAATGATAAAGGGTAAAGGTGTAATTTCTAACCTACAAAACAAATTCATAAATTAAGATATGTATCTTTGTGGGTTTGTGTTTAAATTATTCAAAAAATAAATGTAGAAGGCATGGTTTGCCCATTTATTTTTTATCAACTATAATTTAATGTTGGAAATTATTTTCAAGGTATCTATCAGTTAGGGATATTTAAATTTTCTAAATAGAGTTGGGAATATAAATCTTAACAAACAAATCGAGGGGCTGTCAAAAGGATGAAATAAAATCGAACCCTCAATTTGATGAAGCAACTATCTATAATTATTAGAGTTATATGGGTTATATTGATACTTTACAGTAAATCTTGTATATTAAAGCTACCGAAGCTAAAAACATATTTTTTAACGAAAGAGGTCTATTTTTAAAAATGGATGTTTTGAAGGTATAAATGAAAACCACTCAATTCTATTCTTTTTATTTTGGTTTCTATTAAAAAAACTTGAAGAAAAAATTTTAGAATAACCCGAGTAAAAATTTCTCACGAAAATCACAGGGCCCGCAGCTAGTCTGCATGGTGAACTTTTAGGGACACAAGGAAATTCCGGTATATGGTGTATGTAGGCCTACGTCAGAAAGGAAATTAAAAATTTCCAATCAGTGAGCAAGAATAAATTTGATGCATTTGCTCGCCTAAGGCGGGCTTTGCCACTGGAAAGCCTATATGATGTTTACTCTTGTTTGTTTTTTGTGTCGACATATAGCTATTTAGTTTCCGCCGATATTAAAATTTAAGATGTAAAATTTATATCGGAAATTATTTATATTTAGTTACCATGGCAACCATTTCTCTTTTCCAATGAAGTACAAGAGTAAAGTGTGCTTCAAAATATTTCAAGGATAAAATTAGAACATAAATTTTAAAGAATATCTTAAAAATAATTGATTTTTGAATATTAATCAAAATCGTTTGAGCGAATTTTGAGAAAACTGAAAATGTGCATCAGTAAAGTACTCTTTGGCCGATTTTGTTCAGAAGCTTCGTCTCAGGAAGATACCTAACTTAAATATAAAATTTTATCCTCCAAGCTCTTTTCGTTCATACGATATTTTCTTCACAGACAGACAGACCATGTTGCGAAAATAAGTTTTTTGAATTCAGGGGATCTCAAAAAGTGTATATTCATCATTTTTTACATGCATTCTCTCTATCTATATATATTCATACATGTATATAGGTAAGAGAAAGTAAGATGCAGCCTAATTTTTTGTTTTATTTAAATAGTGTTTTCTTGCAGTCTACTCGTATTTATGTTTGGAATTTTGAATGTTTTACAAGAACTCAAAATATTAAGCTTTCCATTTCTCTTTTCTCACCCTTAATTTAGGTAATAACTAATAGTTGGGACAATAGCTTAATTGGTTAGGCACATGGCCGGAAATTGAAAGGTCCGGGTTTGGTCTCCGGTTGTAAACTATTTTTTGGGATATTTATAGTTAATAAACAATAATTATAACTTTAGGTTTATTATAATTTCCTTTATTTCTAGAAGTGCTGATTATCATCCCTAGATTCAGATGACAGGCAATATAATTTCTATTTATCAGGATAAATTGCTCATAACATTAACAACAACATAAATACACGGTGTATAATATATCAATATCTCCTAAAAAACACGACAAGCAATAAGGCCTAAGTTGCCAAAAAGTGTGAGTGTGAATGGAAAAAAAGTGTGTTTAAAAAAAAAACATTCAAATGTACCGTACTGTCAGAAACTATAATATATGTCGATCGACACAAAAATCTGGTGGAACAAGCACAGAACACAACTTTCGATTACCGAAGACCGCGCCAGTCACACAAGATTTTTTTTAAAATTACAATAGGCCCACTTAAATTTTCAAAAATCTCTCTTCTAGTGTAACGGAAGCTTTCACTTTTGTTTTAAGCACCTTGAATTAGAATTCAAATTAAACTAAACTGCTTATAAAATAAATACTTAATTATTTCGTTTTTTTCCGTCTCTTTATGGCGTTTTTAATTTTTTTTATTCCCTTAAGCTGTCGGCCCTTTAGGGAGGCTAAAGGATTAAAAAAAAAAACGAATTAGTGCAAATAAAGAGCACGTATTTTAAATTAAATAAGTTTTAATTGTATGTCCATTCAGATTAGATTAATTCAGCATCATCATAAATGTTACATATACATTTTTGGTACGTTGGAAATATGTAGGCCTACTATAAAAACTTAGAAAAAGCAGAGAAAATTAAATTTATTTAGTAGGATATAGTATCTTAGTATCTTCTTCTTCTTTCTTTATATATATAATTCTTCTGTACGTGTGTATGTGACTGAACTCCTCCTAAACGACTGAATTTACATTTTGAATTCTAAAATATCGGCGTCAATTTTTTGTCTGTGTACCGGGAGAGTCCTGGAAAGGATATGATTCACAAAAAATCTTAAGTTCATGAATAATTAACCGTTAAAATAATCTCTATATATAAAAATGAAAAGGGAAAATGTATGTACCGGTATGTATATAAGTAGGCGAGCAAGGGGGTCCAGGGGGCGCAGCTTTGCGTCTAGTATTAGATATATTTATTCCCATATATAATTCTTCTGTACGTGTGTATGTGATGATTATAATATAGCAGCCCATAGCAAGTTTATAATAAATTTGGTTTCGCTTTAAATGAGAAAAATGAATAAAAGTTAAGTTTAATTCCTTTATTAAACCAATTCATTATTTAAAAATAATAGTGTAAAACAAAAAGAATTTTTTTTATATTATATCTAATTTATTTAAAATATTGAAAAAAAAAAAAAACAAGTATATATGTTATATATAAGCTTACGTATGTACATATATAAATTTTAGGGGATCAATTTTTACGTGAATTTTATTAGAGAAAAAGTTTGAAGTAAAAATGAATATTAAACTATTTTATATGCAATGAAAATTTTATGGAAGGGAATTGACTTTGCAATAAACCCGAAATTTTAATACAATTTTACAATTGAGATGCAAATTATATTTAACTGCAGATTTTAAGGGCAATTTAGACGTTTTTTTTTCTAGTTTAAAAATAAAAACTAATTTTTATTTAAAGAGAAAAGATTAAAAATAAGGATGGTAGTAGGGGTGGAATTATATTTAAAAGAAAAAGACTGAATATTTATTGGTGCAGAAGTATAAGTAAGAATTTTAATTAGCCTTTTTTTTAAATCATTAAACGGCTCTGACGTCAATATTAAGAGAAAGGGGTTTGGCACGGTCAATACCATAAAAATGTATTTCAAACCAAATGGTATAAATAAACTCAGTTCCTAATTACGAAAAAAATCTCCAGCCCTATTAGAGGAATTTCAAAATTCTAGACCCTACGGATTCGTACATTTTTTGTAGCGAGTGTGGATGTAGAGAAGAGGAGTTTGGGTAATTGCAAAGTTACTAGATAAAAATATTAAATCAATTGTGTGCAAAAGAGAACTGTCAGATACATGAAAAAAAAAGGTAGAATGACTTTCACAACAGGGAAAAATGGAGTGGTTATTTGTAAGAAATTTTATTCGGGGGGGGGGAGTAGTTCTAAGTTGTGACATAATATTTAAAGGGGGGTTATTGTTTGTATGTGACCAACTGTGACATGGGGGGGGGGGACTAGAAAATCGCCAAAAAAGACGTTACATAATATGTGGACAATCCCTAAAACACAGTTGATTTGTGAACTTTAATCAAAATCGTTCCAGCGAATTTTGAGAAATTCGAAAAAACTGATAAAGCACTTCAGTAAAGGAGTCAATTTAATTTTAGCTTTTCGGGAGGGTACCTAATTTAAATATAAAATTTCAAAGCTCATTTCTTTCATGCCTTAAATCATCACACACTGATACACATATAGACAGACAGACCAATTTGCGGGAAGCAATTTTGTGGACTCAGAGGACCTCAAAACGTGAATATCCATCAAAATCTCGATTTTGTTATGATCGCAATACTTTCCCGCTATATATTAGATAAGCTTATATAGATAAGAGAAAGTAAAAGAATTGAATACTTGAAAAATACAATAAAAAGCCTTAGCCTTAAGGTGCGCGTCTCGGGGTGCTAATTTTGGGAGATTCCAGCGGCCATAATTTTGAAGATATCGACCTCAATAGAAGCCCTTTTTTTGATTTTCGAAGAAATAAATTTTTTTTTAGATTAATCGCATTAAACAAAAGATATTTTTAAAAAATTCGCTCTATATCTTGTATATAATTAAATTAGTAATCATTGTGTTGAAAAATAATTAATTTTTTACCCTTAATTAATTAGCTGGAATCTTTCAAATGAAATGGAATAAATACCATGTATCTCTATGGGAAAAACTAACGCCATCTCTTGACCTCTAGAGTAACTCGGTACTGAATCGTGTTCTAACGGCTTTTCGAGACGCGCACCTTAATAATTTTTTTTTTAAATACCCAAGTTCGTCCATATTTATTTAAATTTAATCGCCTTTTTTTTAATAAATTTTAAAAATATTTATTGACATGAATATTTCTTTAATATATTCAAAAATTTGTTGTATTTAATTTTCCAACTGAGCACACCATATAGAGAGATAATAATAACTACCGAGGGACACTTGTGTGTTGTTTTCTTGTTAGGAATAATGATACAGAGCACAGAGGAGCTCAGGGCTATTTGCTGAGTGGGGGAAGAGAGACTCACACGACTACAAAACAAAAACAAAACAACAAACTACTTGCTATACGCGCCTCTATTTTTTTTTTTTTAGACGATCCTTTTCGATAATTTGCTGTCGAGTATTTTTCTGTTTTAAAATGATCCACTCTGGTTTTTATTCGACTGCTTGAGTGATCATCAGAAGAAGAAGGTGAATAAGAAGAAGATGCATCATTCTCTTTTTTTTGGTTTGTATCTGCTGATTAAGCCATCAAAGAAAGAAAACCTCAATCACTATTATATACCACAGCATTCATTCATTCCGTCTCAGATTGAGTTATAAAAAAATTTCGTAAATGAAAAAAATAAATAAATCAAACAATAATATTAGATTATGAAATAAGAAAAATATCAATCATATACAAATACCATTAGGCCTACGTATAATGGAACAAAAATTTTATTTGAAGAAAGTTTTAGTTTAATAATCGCAATACTTTCTCAGTGGCGTCATTTCAACTTTTTCTTGGGGGAGGGGGAAGGCAATTTTTTTTTTCTTAAAATACAGTAGGTACTCAAATTTGGCCAAAATATATTTAATTAATTGTTTAATTTTGTATAGTTTATATACTCGTAGATATATTTTGAAATATTATTTAAAATAATATAAAATTTTAAAAGCTTAAATAAGAATGCTTGGATTCCAAATATATATTATTAATATAACGGTTACGTCAAAGTCTTATATGGCCTAAGTTGCCGTAAAATACTGTGTGAATGTGTGTGTGAGTGTGAATGAGAAAAAAGTGTGTGTTTAAAAAAAAAAATTCAAAAGAGCCCTTGGGGGGGGGGGAGGCAAATGCTCCCCCCTCCTAAATGAATCAACTGTACTTTCTCTCTTTTATATTACTTTACTGATATACTTTTTCAGTTTTTTTTTTTTCGCACTAACGATTTTATTTAAAATTCAAAAATCAATTATTTTTTAGATTCTCTTTATTTTCCTAAGTTTATAAATTTTACATCTTGAATTCTATTATATCAGCGGAAACTAAATGTACCGGTATGTCGACACAAAAAATCTGGTTTGATTGGTCGCACAGCACACAAATTTATTTAAAATCACTAGAATGTGAATAATATCCCAATGAAGTTAATAAAATAAATTTAAATACAACTCCTGAAAAAATTCGAAAAGAAGAAAAGTACACTTAGGCCATTTGCGAATATAATCATATAAAGATAAGTTTTTTCAGGGAAGTTTTGAAAGCAATCTTCATTTTTCATAGTCTTCTGAGATAGGCCAACCTACTTTTTTTAATATTCGTTTCGGTGTTAAAATGACACTTTCTCAGGTAATCAGGCGTGTCTGAACATCCGCTATCCATTAAAAGAATCCTTTCTAGATGATCCTCTGAAATTCCCATTACATTTTTATTTTTTATTTTCTTTATAAAATTTTCTAATAATTTGAAACACACTTAAAAAAGACCATTTTGTGGAACCCACTTTTTCTCACCCGGCATCAAAACGTGTATTTTCGTTAAGATCTCGATATATTTTTGCATTGCCATACCTTACTTTCTCAGTAATCCACATAGACAAAGTAAAAATGAAAAAATTTTTTTTTTTTTTTTTTAAACATTCACACTTTTTTCTCATTCACACTCACACTCACACACACATTCACACTGTCTTTTCGGCAGCTCAGGCCATATAAGACATTTACGATAACCGTTATTTATGAATTTTATATATATTAGGGTCCAGGCATTTTTATTTAAGCCATCTGGTATCCAGATGGCTTAAATAAAATCATCGGACTGCCTGGGGTCCGAACCCGCGACGTTTGGCATATGAGGTTAGCACGCTAACCTCTACACCACGCCCCGTGGGCAATGAAAAAATTCAAATTAATCTATTGTTACCGGTAAATTTAAACTATCAATAATAGGTTCTTGATGAAAATATATAAAAATTGAAAAATTTTTAAAAATCTAAAACACTAACAAGTAAGTAACAATAAGTTTCAAATAGGGCCTTGGTGTAGTGGTTAGGGTGTTTGCTGAACCAAGGGTCGCGGGTTCGCATCCCGTCTTATGCGACAATTTTTTTCACTTTAATTGGCTAACAATAATTTACATTGAAATAAATAAAGAAGAGATCTATCTAAAGGGCCTTCGTTGCCGAAAAAGACCTTAAATAAATTTAAAAAAAAAGTTTCAAATATTTACGTATTAAAAATATGGATGTTTTCAAAAAGTTTATCTTGAAGTAAGTTTAAAAAGACCAACCAAAGCACAAAGGTGGGCAAAAATATTTAAATTTTAAAAATCACTTGATAATAAAGACAATAAATTTTCTTTAATATTTTTCAACTGAACTGAAGGACTGCCAGTCCCAGCTCGGGTAGCTCGTGGTCGCCATCCACGTACCCACAAGATGTGGGCCTCTGAGCACTTTCAACTTATTTGCACAATTTAATGAAAAAAATTGTGGCTACAACTTTTACTTCGGTAATCGAAAGTTGTGTTTGTGTAGATTTTGTGTGACATATATTTAGTTCCGACAGTACGGAACATATGAATTCAGATGTAAAATTTATAAGTATGGGAAAATATTTATATTTGATACATGGAACATTTCTCCTATCTTCCCTATGAAATACAAGAGAAAGTGGTTCAGAAGATTCAATTGAAAATGAGAATATAATTTAAAGAGATCTAAAAATGATTGATTTTGAATAAAAAAAATCGTGGAGAATTTGAGAAAATCGAAAAAAATAAAAATAATCAGTAAATAATCTGGGATGATAAAAGATGGTGGGGGGTTAATTAAATTATCATATCAATTATAAAATTGAAAACCACCAAAATTAAAAGGAAGGGGAAAAGTAATAAAGAAATAGAAAAAAATAATAATAAACAAAGCCAACTTACTGTTAAAAAACATTTTTTAAGATAATATAATATTTTACATAAATATATATTTTTTTTATTCCCAATAAATTTCTTTAAAAATGGAAATTTATTATTTATAACTAGCTTAATTCATTTATTCAATCAGCCCATAAGTTTACTTAAAACTGAAAAGTGCTTGGCTACAATTCCATTTCATTAATAAATATTTACAAAATAGCCAACTAGTGAGTTAAATCCACTCTAATTAATTTTGTTTGTGGTAGAAATTGAATTCAAAAATGATTGCCTGAGGTAAAAATCTAATTCAAATTTAAGGGGTGCAAATTTTTATTAAAACAAGTATCCATTTGTGTATGACTATTTTTCTCTTTCCAATGGCCAAAGAAAATGGCAAAAATTCCTAATATCAATTTCAAGTTGGTAATATTAGTAAATATGAATGTATAAGCTGACAGCGTGATAAATTTGATTTGACTGTTTTTCTCAGGTAGAGCAAAGGTTCCCTTTAATTAATAAATTACTCATCTAAAGAAAAATTTTTTTAATTCATTAATTTCTCAAAACAAGTCATTATGTTTCACTTTATTAATAAGATTCTGGTTTAGAGATTGGTTGTAGGGGAAAAAATTTGGGAAGCTGGCGGGAGGATGGAGGGGGAGGAAATCTGCCTTCTAATTATCTTGGAAATTGGATGATTGACTTGTTTAAAAAATTAAATCTCCAACACCTGATCTGTAAGTCGTTTGGTTATTTGGCAACACTGTTCTTGAAGAGAGGAGAGTATGCTAAACGGTGCGTGGCCAAGGCCAACAGACACCTGCCTGCCTGGGGCTCAGGGGAAGATAATGTCTTAATCAAGCTAGCCGCCCGCCACCACCTGCCCGTCCTGCCCCTCCTCTTCATCATCATCAACATCATCATCATCATCATCATCATCGGGTACAAGTCGTGAATGCAAGGCTCATGTCTGCAGCCTGGCCTTCCTTGGTCGTTTCGGTTCGCTAGTTCTTCTCTCTCTCTCTCTCTCTCTCTCTTCCCCATCAATCGATCTTCAAATGGGTAATTTTGCGGGTATCTTGAGAAAAGGTGAATTTTCTTAGGTGTTATTTAAGAAAAAAATAAATAAATTTGTTTGAGTGAATAAAAAAAATGTTCTTTTGAAATTAAATTCAAAATTGGCTTAAAATTAAAAAATAATAATAAATAATTCGTAAGGAAAAAATTCCGGCAAGCCTGGCAGAGAGACCAACAGTGACCAACGCCAAATAATTGAAAGGATAGATAACTTAATTCCAAAAAGATTAAATCCAAAAAAATAATGTATCGCTTTATAATAGAAGAATTTGCAACTAATTATAATTATATAGTGCTGAAGGAAGAGCCGGAAAATCTTAAATACTACACCAGTAAAGTGTACTTCAAACAATTTTCATGAAAAACTTTACTGATATACTTTTTAAAGAGCATCTAAAAAATAGTTGATTTAAGCCTAAATGAAGCCCTCGGGGCTTGGTGTAGAGGTTAGCGTGCTAACCTCGTATACCAAACGTCGCGGGTTCGGACCCCAGGCAGTCCGATGATTTTATTTATTTATTTATTTATTTATTTACATAAAATTCCCAACAGAAATTTACTTCCAATATAGGGAAAGTTAAATTACAAAACGAAAATTAAATTAGCCCTATATTATAGTTTAGTTCGTTAGTCCGGCCTCCCTCCTTGAATACTCGGAGATCATTTTAAAAACTGGAGAAATTTCTCCCATCCTAGTTTTAATTGGAGCTAAGTAAAATAGGGATCCAGATCTGAGAGCAAACGCTGGAACCCTAAATCCAATACCGGCCAATAATTCAGAGCAATCCCAGCGATTGCCCAACAGATCACAGATATTACTATAAATTGAGTCCCTACTTCTTTCGGAGAGACTCTTGATCTCGAAGATCTCGAGTAGTTGTTCATATCCTATATGAGTAGCAAGGAGACAGAACTTTACATAAAACATGTGTTTTAAAAACTTTCTCTGGACCTTTTCAATCCCATTGATTTGGGTGGCATACAGAGGATCCCAGATCAACGGCGCAAATTCCAAATGCGATCTTACAAGAGAACAATACAAAATCTTAAGAGTAGACAAATTCTTAAAGTTCCCAGAATTACGTCTTACAAAACCTAACATTTTAAATCCTTTATTTACTATACAGTCCACATGTTTATTTAAGCCAATTGGATACCAAATGGTTTAAATAAGAATGCCTAGACCCCATATATGTATATTAAATCAATAACGGTTATCTTAAATGTCTTATATGGTCTGAGTTGCCGAAAAGACAGTGTGAATGTGTGTGTGAGTGTGAATGAGAAAAAAAGTGAATGTTTAAAAAAAAAAAAAGCCTAAATGAATTTTAATCTAAAAAGAAAGATTTATATTCTGTTACCATGGCAACCATTCCTCCTATCTTTCCTATGAAGTACAAGAAAAAAGTGTTTCAAAAGGTTTTAAGGGCAAAATGATAAGATACATTTTAAAGAGTATGTAAAAAATAATTGATTTGTGTTTTTTAAACAAATTTGTTGGAGCGAATTTTGAGGAAATAGAAAAAAACTGAAAACCACATCAGTAAAGTACTAGTATTATACTTTTTGGCCGATTTTTTTATTTTGAGTGTCCGGGAGAGTACCTAACTTAAATATAAAATTCCATCCCGTAGCTCAATTCTTTCATCCTTAAAATCGTTACACACAGACAGACCGACAGACCAATTTGCGAGACCCACTTTTTTGGACCTCAAAACATGTATATCCATCTAAAATCTCGATATCGAATTTTTGACATGATGGCAATACTTTCTCTATAGCTATATTTCATATATAGAATAAGAGAAAGTAAAAAAATTATAAATAAATAAAATCTGATAATTTTAAAAGGCGCCCCAGAGTTTCAAATGTGAAGAGGTTTAATAGGCATAAATTGTGATTTATTTTCTTTTGTATTTCATATAATAGTGTCAAAAACTAATAATAAACTAAAGGAGTCCTTTTCTAGTGTTAGCAGATTCCAGGCTCTTTTCAATCTCACCCTTTTCTTTTCTTCCCGTATAATACTTTTATACTTTTTATAAGTTTCACATCTCGCCGAGAATGCAACGTCATTAAAGTAAGGCCCAAAGGAGGGTCGCTACTGCATTTCGGGCCGCCATAAAAAAACCCAGATTTATTTCTGATTAAGTCTATACAACCCTTTATTTTATCTATAAAATTTTTTTAGATATTATTAAATCACTTTTTTAACTCACAGGAAAAGATTATATTGTCTTTTACAGAATGTCTTAAGGTTTATGGAATTTTTCGATAAAGATTTATTTTAAGAGATAAGAAAAAAAATTTTTTTAGTCGCACTCGTAAATTTTGTAAACATTCAATTTCTAAAAAAGTAGAGTTAAGGATTTGAGTAGATAAAAAATGTATTATAATAAAAAAAATTAATTGATGTAGCCTAACTGGGTGGATGGATATTATAAGACGATATTTAATATAGGAAATTCTTTCGTGCTTTAGGCTAATATATGCATCGTCGATGATAAACAATAGTTTGCTGACCCTCCCATGAGTGGCCCCGAGGAATAATTGTTTGAAAGGATCGATAACTTCGATAATTCAGACGGCAAAACGATTAATTCCAGAAAACAATGGAAAATAATATATCGCTATATAATAGAGGATTTTGCAATTTTTTTTATTAAATAGCAAATAATATTCTTATCTGGAATGAGTTTTTAAAGATTTTTTGTCCAGTGAAAAATTTATTCACTGAATAGTGACAAAAGTAATTATAAAATAAATTTAAAATATAATAAAGGACAGTGAGTGGTAGAGTTTTTTAAAAATCTGCATCTTATGTCATATATACGAGTGGAGTTCAATAAGTAATGCAACACATTTTTTTCTAAGGAAGGGGTTGTTTTATTCAGGATTCAAATACACTGTTATTTCCCATTCATTTAGCTACAAAACATTATTTTTCATCCTAATATCCATTCAATATTACGGCTTTTCGACACTTTGAAATGAGGGCATGTAGGGCTGCACGGTTTCATTCCACTGTTTGATGTCGGAGCCAACGTCATGCTGCATCAATAATATCCGCGTAGTGGGCCCCACGGATTGCGTTCTTCACTGGGCCAAAGAGATGCAAATCTGACGGTGCTAGATCGGAGCTGTAGGGTGGATGAGAAAGAACAGTCCACTTAAGTTTCTTAAGCTCCTCCCCGGTTCGAAGACTTGTGGACTGTTCTTCTTCATGCACCCTACCGTCTCGTACCGTCGGATTTTCATCTGTTTAGCCCAATGAAGAACGCAATCCGTGGGACGCACTACGCGGAGGATTAAGTAGTTATTGAAAATACTGTTATGTAGTTGTGTAAAAATAGGCACATTGAATGGTAAAGTTAAAGTGAACTCATTCGTTTTATTTTCTCACTTTGAGCCACTAAAGTTTCAATTAAAATTTTTGGAACAGTTCTTTAACGCGGCTTACGAAGGGTGAATTGGGAGAAAATGTAACGTAACAAAAATGCGTTCCTAACAAAAATGCGTGCCCAGCGCCCGAGCGATGGCGGAAGAAGGCGAGATTAGCCGAATTCGTGACGAGACCACGCCCACCTTCTCCTTCTCTTTATTTCCTTCTATCTACAGTAGGCGGCGAGCAAGAGGTTTCAGCGGGTGCAGCCGAAGGCGGGCTTTCCTTCTATTTAAATAATATTCATATTAAATTATATTCTGAGCTGAAGAAAAGGCGTGAGGTACTTCGATCCTGCCGGGGGTCCCACGACCCCACACGTTTGCTTTTTTTAAATGAAATTATCACATCCCTGGTAGGAATACACAATTGGGCCAAGCCTCGGACCAGGCTTGGACCAATCGTGCCGAGCATTGGGCGAGGCTTGGCGCAAGCCTTGTCTAACCATTGGGCGAGGCTTGGTCCAAGCCTTGGAATGATAACAATGTACCCAGCCTTGGGAATCAAAAAAACCAAGGTTGGCCCAAGCCTCGAGAATCAAAAAACCAAGGTTGGCCCAAGCCTTGGAAAACAAAAAATGGATGGTCGATCCAAGCCTCGAGGAAAAAAAAGTTGTTTCTCGTGAGATTTGAACTCGAGCTTTTTGGTTTTGTTCTTCATTTGTTCACTGCCTTTACGCTCTAGTACACAGTTGTTATATTGATATGACTCTCTTTTAAGCTATTTGATTTGCCTTTTATTTTAGCTAAATAAACTTTATCAAACAATCACCAGATTTAAAACATATATTACTGTTTTTTCAATTAATAGTACTTGATTTAATTTAATTTTTTTTTTTAATTACATGATGGGTCAATTAAGCATTGGGCCAAGCCTGGTCCGAGGCTTGGCCCAATGGTCACTACCCAAGGCTCGGTTTAATAATATATTACCATTGGGCCAAGCCTCGGTCCAGGCTTGGTCCATTCGTCTTCCCAAGGCTCGGTTTAATACTATTGGGCCAAGCCTGGTCCGAGGCTTGATCCAAGGCTTGGCCCAATGGTATTATATTATTAAACCGAGCCTTGGGAAGACGATTGGACCAAGCCTGGACCGAGGCTTGGCCCAATGGTATTATATTATTAAACCGAGCGTTGGGTAGTGACCATTGGGCCAAGCCTCGGACCAGGCTTGATCCAATCGTCTTCCCAAGGCTCGGTTTAATAATATAATAACATTGGGCCAAGCCTTGGATCAAGCCTCGGACCAGGCTTGGTCCAATAGTATTAAACCGAGCCTTGGGAAGACGAATGGACCAAGCCTCGGACCAGGCTTGGCCCAATGGTCACTACTCAAGGCTCGGCAAATGACAACTGGCCCAAGGTTCGGCCAATTGTCAGCATTGGCAATTCCTACCAGGGATGTAGAATGAGAGATTTAACTTTCTCAATAACTATACATTTTAAACTTAAAATTTAATAAAAAACTACCTTTGACTTTAAAGTAATCAGAGTAACTGAAAATCCAGAAAAAAAATTTTCTGACAGTGAGGAAAAATCTTATAATTATAATATAAGAAACTTAAATAAAAAATTATTATTATGAATATTATTATTATTACATTACGGTTTAGGGCGCCTCAACATCTAAGGCTAGGAAAATTATTATATAGCATGCCGGTAAAGCTTTAAGAATTTTAATAAAAATTTTTTTAAGAATGAATAAGTGTTTGCTTTGAAACAAGTTAGTCATGTAGGTGACCCGATTGAAAAAAGCTTATTCATAATTCAAAGTATAATCATAGAGTCTGATCCTCTGAATATTAAATGATTCATTCAGACCACCCTGTTTATAACACCCAAGAAGAGATAAGATGACTACTCTCGTTTCTCGAGTGATTATACTGAATATATCATGGTTAGTCTACACTGTAAAAAAAATTTCGATGATTTTACAATTTTTTTGTTGTAAGCAAATTTCCAAGACCAATAGATACTAAATTTACTATACAGTTGAATTATATTTTTACAAAACTCTTTGCAAAAATCGTTTACAAATGTGTGGTAATTTTACTAATATTTAGCAATTTTCGAGTCCAAATGTCTGGTAATTTTACCAATATTTAGCAATTTCGAGTCCAAATTTGGTAATTTTACTAATATTTAGCAATTTTACAATCCAAATGTTTGTAATTTTACTAATATTTAGAAAAAAGAAAAAAGAAATTTACGCCTGGACCCATAGGTTATTGACCTTTAGGGGACGTCTCTACCTGAATGGAGTGAAATAAATATTTTTATTTAATGAAAAATTCCTCCAGGATTTGAACACACTGACCTTTTTGGTAGAAGCCTTGCTGCCTGGACTCATTTGACCATCGAATCACCTGTTAACTAATGCTCTATCTCTGCTATTTGGCATTCAAGTATGACCTCATTGTCAACTATTTTTACTAAATAATAAAATAAAAAATAAACTTAAAGTTATCATAATATTATTATTTTTTGTATTATTATAACTTAAATAAATCCTTATAGTGCCAAAAATGTCTTTATTAAGAAAGCTAAAAAGCAGTCGAAACAAAGTCGGCCATGTTGGCAGCCTTAAAAGGAAAATTACTATACCCTTGTATTGTAAAATTAGAAACCTTTTTGTAAAATTACAAACACTTTTCTAAAATTACAAACCGTGTTCTAAAATTACAAACCGTGTTCTAAAATTACAATGCCGTTGTATTGTAAAATTAGAAATCGTATGGTAAAATTACAATATTTACTCTAATTTTCCAAGAGAATTGCAATTTTAAAATGTTTTTTGGTTGTAAAAATTTTTTGAATGCATAGATTTGTAAATTTAGTATACAAATGTATGGTAGTTATCATTTACAAGGAAAATTTGTAAATTTACTATACTAAAACATACTAAAATTAAAATTTTTTTTACAGTGTAGTACATACCCGTGGCTTGATGATTTTTCGGGTGAAGGAGTGGGGTTTGGGTGATCTACGACAATAAACTGCCACCCTTCACAAATCAAAAATATTTACCGCTACAAAATTTTACATATAAATAAATAAATTAATTATAAAGTTTGATGGTTTAATCTTGAATAGCCTATAATTATTTATTTGTATTAAGAAGTTTTTAGGTTATTATTTAAGCAAGCTCAGGGGTCCACATCTTGTGAGTACGTGGATGGCGACTACGAGCTGCCCTATCTGGGACCGACAGTACTTCTGTTCTTTGCATGTCAATTTCTTTCCTTCTATATTTCCACAGGCGTCAGACCGTGCGAAGGGCCGGCCTGTTCTATTCCTTCCCGTTCGCAAAACCTATTCCCCCAGACCCCGCACCGAGGGATTAAGGCGAAAAAAGAAGAAGGCTATTATTTGAGCCTCTAATTTTATTACTTTCTCTTATCTTATATATAAAATATATAGAATGAGAAAGTATTTTTTAAAATTATTTTTAGGAATATAAATTGAGAAAAAAAATAACACATTTTATGCCCCCGGGTGTGGCGTAGTAGCGTGCCTACCTCCTATACCAAACATCGCGGGTTCGGACCCAGGCAGTCCGATGATTTTATTTAAGCCATTTGGATACCAGATGGCTTAAATAGAAATGCCTGAACCCACAATATATATATTAATTACAACGGTTATCGTCTAAAGTCTTAAAGTCCTAAAGTCTGAGTTGCCGAAAAGACTGTGTGAATGTGTGTGTGAGTGTGAGTGTGAATGAGAAAAAAGTGTGAATGTTTTTTATAAAAAAAACACATTTTATTACTAAGCTTACATTATTGAAAAAAATAAAATGCATAGGTTTAAAATAAATTAAAATTAAATGATATGTATCATCCATTTTGGAAGAATCGAAGGACCTCGAAGGCGTGTTTTAAGGCGACTTTAGTGTTTAGGTTGCATATCCTCAAGGCTCAAACCTAGTATTTAACTTCGGTTAACATGGTACATAAAATTATTTTTTTGAAAAAAAATTATTCTTCTCCCATCAATAGGCTAGAGCTAATGATATTTTTTTCTTCAATTTTGAGAAGTTATTGTTATTATTAAAAAATAATTATTTTTTTAAGGAATGAACTTACTCCAAAGGTGGTATTTGTGAAAAATCACAATTAAATGCTTTAATATCCATTTGATTAAAAATAGAGTTGTTTTAATCCTAAAAAGTAACGCTTAATTATATTTATTGAGTGTAAGTTATTATCTTAGGAATCTTCAGAAATTTATATGGATGAAATATAGTAAATAACACGTTTATAATTATTTATTTATTTAATGAAATGAATGAAATTTTTTTCTCTTCTTTAAAACAAAATCTTTAGGCTGAACGCACACCGATTGAGCAAAAACGCTTTTCGACAAAACGTTTTTGACTAATCGTGCCTAAAACTGTTTTTTCAATGCCATTGGGGCCCAATTTTTGCCTCTTACGTGAAAATATTTTGACCTTTTTTGCAAAACTTTATTTTTACGCCTCTTTATTATAATTTTTACTTTCTCTTACCTTTATATATATGTTAATATATAGAGAGAGAAAGTATTGGATTCATGTCAAAAATTCGATGTCGAGATTTTGATGGATATACACGTTTTGAAGTCCCCTGAGTCCAAAAAAGTGGTTTTCGCGACATGGTTTGTCTGTGTGTCTGTCTGTGAACAAAATATCTCAAGAACGAAAAGAGCTAGGAGGTTGAAATTTTATATTTAAGTTAGGCACCCCCATGGGACGTGACACGAAGCTTTTGAACAAAATCGACCAAAGAGTACTATTACTTTACTGATGCACTTTTTCAGTTTTTTTCGATTTTCTCTAAATTCGCTCAAACGATTTTTTTTTAATTCAAAAATCAATTATTTTTTAAAATGTATATTCTCATTTTGTCATTGAAATCTTCTGAAGACCACTTTACTCTTGTACTCCATAGAAAAGATAGGAGAAATGGTTGCAATGGTAACAAAATATAAATATTAATATTTTGCCATACTTATAAATTTTACATCTTGAAAATCGAATTGACCGTACTGTCGGAAACTAAATACATGTCGACACAAAAAATCTGGTGTGACAAGCAGAGTACACAACTTTCGATTACCTAAGGTAAGAGAAAGTTGTGTGCTGTGCGCCAGTCACACCAGATTTTTTTTTAGTTTATATAAATATATCGCGGCACCCTTGGGTGTCGGGGCACACTGGTTGGGAAACACTGGTCTAAACAGTGGTGTGGGAACAATTTTTTCTCATTGGAGACAATATTTTTAAAGGTATTTTGAACTGATTGTTTTTTTCTAAGACCATCAAATTATAACAAGCACCTTATAAAAAAATCTTAAAATATAGGTATTTTGAGCTTTATTATCAATACATAAACCTTTTCCTTCTGGTCATTCACAGGGGTGAAGAGGCAATGTAACCTACTGCCTCCTAGGAGGGCGAGCCTTTGGGCCTAAATCAAGTGTCAATCTATCCAATTCTTTTTTTATCTTTTTCAGCTCATTTAACTAGGAATTTTTTTCTCATATAATAAATAAACCCGAATAATTTTATTCTTTTTTTTCTTTGAAAATCAATTAGTTGATTCAAAAAAAAAGATTAGAATGAAATGAATTAAATAAAGGGCAAACGAAAAGAAAATTTAAGATCAGAAAGTCTTAATCAGAGAGAAAATTCCTGCAATTAAGAACCAATCTCTTTGTTTAATCTATTTAATTATCTAGGAAAATATAGGTCTATAGATATATAGTTGGTAGGAGATATCTTGATCTTGCCTGATTGTGAATTAGGGAGGGTTTCGGCTCGACCCTCGAACTAAAACTAATTGAACAAAAACCTCCCCCTCCAATATATCACGGATATGGATATCCAGACAGACACGATGAAAAACCATTATTCTTTTATCAAAAGTAAACAAAAGTTAATAATATTATCCAGGTAGTGAGCTCCTTAGTTGGGGTCTAATTGTATTCTAAACAACGTCTAGTCTACTATTTAGTTAATCATAACCTCTGATAGCTTATTTATAGCTTCCGTTCGGAAGTATAGTGAATAATATGAAAACTTTATTGGGGAACACGGGATGGAGGACACTAATGTTTACCTATAACGCGAAAAATGAAGGCGACTCAGTTATGAATTTTGATGGAAATGGGATGGTTATTAAAAATTTTTTTTTATGATAATCTACCCGTGGTAGTATTTAGATAAACTCAAAAAGAAAAATATATGAAATATATGAAAAACTAAAAAAAAAAAAAATGTTGTTTCTTGTTCGATGTTTTCCCTTTCTTTTTTAGTATGGCCAAAATTATAAAGAGCTAGGGAATATTGAACGATAATTTGTCTTTTATTTGTAAACTTTTATAAGATTGCTCTTTGAACATCTTCCCATTTCCATACATTGATCTCTCTACTGTGTCACAAAAAAGTGAGATCACCGGTAATTTCAGAGGGTTGAAGATTTCCGCAAGAAATATGATAGCCGAATAATAATCTCTCTCTTCAGTCGGTGTCAGAAAATAATTTTAAATGTAGATAAAAGAAAAATCATTTTAATTTAAAACATCTGGTGTGATGGTCGCACCAGATTTTTTTGGGTCGGCATATATTTAAAAGTGAAAATAATATATGTGAGGTTTCACTAGGTTATAAATGAAATTGAATTTATAAATAGATATATTTGGGGATATTAACTCATCCTCAGGAGTACATATGACGATGATATTTTTTTTTCTTTTTACTTTCTCTTATCTATGTATATACGTAATATTTATATAGAGAGAAAGTATTGGATTCATATCAAAAATTCGATGTCAGGATTTAGATGGATATACACGTTTTGAGATCGCCTGAATTCAAAATAAAAGTGGTTTTCGCAACATGATCTGTCTGTCTGTGTGTCTGTGAACAAAATATTTTAAATTGAAATTTTATATTTAAGTTATGTGCTCTCCTGGGACGTGACGCGAACCTTTTGAACAAAATCGGCCAAAAAGTACTAGTACTTTACTGATGTACTTTTTCAGTTTTTTTCGATTTTCTCAAAATTTGCTCAAACGATTATGATTAAAATTTAAAAATCAATTGTTTTTTAGATGCTCTTTAAAATGTGTATTCTCATTTTGGCATGAAATCTTTTGAAGCACACTTTACTCTTGTACTTCATCGGAAAGATAGGAAAAATATTTGCCATGAAATGACTAGATATTTTGTGTTTAGTTTCCGCTGATATATTAGAATTCAATATGTACATTTCTGATGAGTATTATGAATTCAAGATGTAAACCATGTGGATACCAAATGTCTTAAATAGAAATGCCTGAACCCCCAATAGATATTATCATATATAACGGTTATCGTCAAAGTCTTAAATGGCCTAAGTTGCTGAAAAGGCTGTGTGAATGTGTGTGTGAGTGTGAGTGTGAATGAGAAAAAAGTGTGTGTTAAAAAAAAAATCTTTTTGTTGATGAAAATTTTATTAATAAGCTTAATAACAACTTTCGAAGATATGAAATAATTTCAATTATTTTTATAATTTACTTAATAGAAATTATTTTGGAAAATTTACATCAAAATAACGCCCTAACCAGAGCTATTCATTAAATGTAAAATTTTCATTCATTTAACTTTGTCCCTTTTATTCATTCTGTTTGCTCTACTTTTAATTGCAATTAATTAACTCCCAATTGAGAGTCCGGGCTTTGATCTCCGGCTGTTTCTTAAGCTTCTCAGGTCCGACCAATTATCCGAGCAGTAGAAATTCCTAAGCGTATGCGGCCAGAAAAAAAAAAATTTGGAGATTTCGGCAGCGGTCATTTGACGTGTTCAGGAGAGACTATTGTCCTTGAACACAATAAGCTCTGTAAGGCGTTGGGAATAAAAATTGCAAATTTTCAATCACTAATGAATTTTATTTAATGATTCTTAAAATAAATATTTTATCTAATTTTATCTTTGATTCGGGGATAAAATTTTAAATTCAGAAGGCCAGCGTTTCCCAAACTATGACTAACTGGAGGAGGTTATGAAAATATTAGTTTATTAGACACAAGTGCGGATCCAGAGGAGTTTCTCGAGAAGAGTAATCTGGTGTGACTGGTCGCACAGCACACAATTATTTCTTACTTTCGGTAGATTAAAGGTGCATTCTATACTTGTTTAACAGAATATATATTAAAATATATATATACAAATCAAATTTTTAAGTATTTTAAAAATTTTGTAATAAAAATAAAATTTAATTCCCAAAAAATATTTTTCTCAAATCTCGGGGGGGGGGGTAATTACCCCCTTTTCCCTTGATTAGACAAGATGTTTTGACAACGAGATACGGAAAAATTTCGGATATCCCGAGTAAAAATGATTAAAAATGATCGAGGGATACACAGGGATATACAGGTCCACACACAGTAGATCGAAAGTGACCAGAAGAAAAATGTGTGTCCCTGGTACGGGCGTGTGCATCCCTGTGTGTCCCTGCCGTGGACGTGTATATGTCTGTGTCCCTCCAGGTTCACTATGCAGACCTGCTGAGGGCGTGTGTATTCCTCGATCATTTTTAATCATTTTTACTCGGGATATTTTAATAGAGTGGAAACAATTATAATAGGCTATAACTTCTAGAATGAAATTAACCAAAAAAAGCTTATGTGTAAAAAGAATCTGACTATATTTTAATTACCATTCGGACCCGAAGAAATTAGCATGAAATTAAAAAGATGCTCAAATACTATAAAAGCTTAAAACCATCACAAGACAATTTGATTTAGGAAAGACAACGAAAATGAAACAATTAAGAACTTGAATTTTTTTAAACAAAGCCTAGAGGAAGTTTCGCATTTTATATTTGAAATTATAAAATAATTCTTTTGAAAAATTAATATATAGTAAAAAAAAAAATAAGAAAAAAATGGCGTGTTAATGGCTGGTTTGAAGCAAAATGAAGAGAATTGTGTGTGGTGTAGAAGTGTTTTCAAGGTGGGTGAGAATGGCCGGTCGGCGGTCGTTGGTTCGTTTGATGGCTTCATCAAGCAGGCAGCCAGGCCGGGGCTATGCCCCTGGGGGCCCAAATAGGGGGGCGGAGCCCCACTAAGGGGGCCTAGGCAATTGGCCACGGCGCCGGACTGATCAAGACATCAAGTCGACACGCACGTTTTCTCTCCTCTACCTCTCTGTCTCTCACACATACTCAAACACCCATTCTCTCTATCTCTTTCTCTCGGTCTCACACATTTAAGGAGTAAAAGAGAAGCATACATGAACATGCAACCAATAAGCCAAATTCCAAAGAAATATTGTTATAATCAAGTCGGGGAGGCAACAGGGGGGAAGAATTTTTTTTCTATTCAATTTCACTCATTATATTGAAAATAAAATTATTTTGTTAGGATAATTCAGGCATTGCTATGTAGTAAGAATAAAATGAAATCAGAAGGCTTATTTATAAATATCTTCACGTTTTGAGGTCCCCTGAATCCAAAAAAGTGGTTTTCGCGACATGGTCTGTCTGTGGGTGTGTGGGTGTGTGGGTGGGTGTGTGTTCACTTTTAGGCATGAAGGAATTGAGCTATGAGGCTGAAATTTTATATTTAAGTTAAACACCCCCCGGGACCGGAAAAATAAGCTTTTAATCAAAATTGGCCAAAGATTACTAGTACTTTACTGATGTACTTTTTCAGTTTTTTTCGATTTTCTCAAAATTTGCTCCAACGATTTTTTTTTTAATTCAAAATTTTTAGATTCTCTTTAAAATGTATATTCTCATTTTGCAATTGTAATCTTCTGAAGACCACTTTACTCTTGTATTTCATAGGGAAGATAGGAAAAATGGTTACCATGGTAACAAAATATAAATATTTTCCCATACTTATAAATTTTACATCTGAATTCATATATTCCGTACTGTCGGGAACTAAATATATGTCGACACAAAAAATCTGGTGTGACAAGCACAGAACACAACTTTCGATTACCGAAGGTAGGAGAAAGTTGTGTGCTGTGCGCCAGTCACACGAGATTTTTTATTTTATTTTTTAATTGTAAATAATTGTATAGAAAATAATATATTTAATCTCGGGGAGGGAGGGGGGGGGGGGTAAAGGTGGTAATTAGCCTCCTCTCCCGAGATTTGAGAAAAATATTTTTTTTTTGGAATAAAATTTTATTTTTAATATAAAATTTTAAAAATTAATACTTAAAAATTTGATTTGTATATTTTGGTAAACAAGAACAGAATGCACTTTTAAATTACTGAAAGTAAGAAAAAATTGTGTGCTGTGCAACCAGTCACACCAGATTACCCCCTCGGTTCCTGAATAGGATCACGATTTTTGAAACGTCAACTTGAAAAAATATTTTTTTGTTTCTTTGACTGCAACCATCAGTGGCCAATATCTTGTTGGTTATTATTTTCAATAAATAATTTGACCTTTTGAGCAGACCATTTGAAGTTTTATTTCTCTTTTCCATTAGGTAAAAATATCACGAAATTCAGTAATGAAATTATTTCAAAAAGCACCAATTTGTTTGAAGATAAGCAGATAAAAAATTTTTTTAAAGAAATATTCTTTTGTGATTCAAACAAAACTTTTTCAATTTCAAACAATTAGAAGTCTCGCTGGTTGTTTTTCCAGCCTCAAGTTTTTTTTTAACCCAGGTCACGATTCAATCTCTTTTAGATGGAATCTCAAAGTTCAAAGCTGTTAACCTAATAATATAACTTGTTTTATTTTTGTTTAATCAATAATCTTGCAATAAAAATAATATCATGATTAAACAATAGAGGGCTCCATGGAGTAGGATATGAGCAGGAGCTTTGGAATTTTATACAGGAGAGAATTTAAAATTTTTTTTTTTAAGGACTTTCTCGGCATCCATTTAGACCCCATCACTATTTATTTCAAATGATCTGTAGTCAAATCAAATGAAATAAATTTTTCTCACTTTGGACAGGAAGCGGTGACGCTGAAAGGAAATTTAATAATTATTTAGAGATGCACTTTTAAATTAACAAGATTACACTCCTATGCTTAAAGGGCATTTAACTAAATAATTTTTCATTTTAAAATAATTTTTATTTCTTTTTATTGTACCTGTAAAAACAATTAAATTAATTAACGAAATCAGGAACTGTTTTTACTTTCTCTTACCTATGTATATAATATAGAGAGAAAGTATTAGATTCAAATAAAAAATTGGATGCCGAGATTTTGATGGATATACACGTTTTGAGGTCCCCTGAGTCCAAAAAAGTGGTTTTCGTAACATGGTCTGTCTATGTGTGTACCTGTGTGTCCAGTAGCGTAGCCAGGATTTCTGCTTGGGGGGGCCCAAAAGTTTTGATGAACCCCCCCCCCCCTTCACCAAGAAACTTAAAGTGGAGAAATTTTTTTTAGATAATATAATAATTATAAATAAAAACAAAAAATCATTGTGTGGTTTTATGAAACCACGATGCAAGTGAAACTTTTTTCGGATCGTAGGCGTTTAACTGAAAATTTTCAAAAAATTATTCAATTAAGGTTATTAAAATCGCGTTTTTAATCTTAATTTAATAATTGGAAAATAGGAAATCAATAGACGCATGTTAAGAACTGTGAACAGTATTTATTTAGTAATTAGCAGCGCGCCCGCCTTCGGCGGGCGGCGCACAGTGGTTCCTTTCGCTTCAAAAGTGGCCACGCGAAAAAAAACACGAAAGTCAACCTAATTGAAAAACGTTCTAGGGTAACAAACTAGAATGTTTGCTGGTTTCAAAACTGTATTTCTTTTTGAAAACAACTCAGCCATTGCCGAGTTATAGGTCCTCAAAGTTGACCAAATCTCAACAGTGAATTTTATGCTCTTTTTTGCATGAAATCAAGAATTTTTTTCGAGGGGAAATAATTGTCCAAATCAAATAATTTTTTTTCCAAATTATTCAGCAATTTCTCTAGTTTCAAAATAATTTTTTTGTTTTTACTTTCCTTATTAAATTATATTGTTTTTAAGGCCCTTTGTAAAAAATAAAAAATCCTCCAAAAAATTTTTTAAATCATTTTTTTTCATTGATAGTTTTAAATTATTTTAAAAATTGGAATATACCAGAAGATAGCGAAAGAGCTAAGGAAAATGGTCCAATAGTCATCTTTTGCCACTTTTTGCCTATTTGGGAGTTATAGGCCGTTAAAGTCGGAGCGCGCGCATTTTCAATAGGCTTTCTCGTCATTTATACCACAAGTTAATTCTATTTTATCAAAATAAAAGCAAATATGATTAAAAGATATCACTTTAAATAAATTTTAAGTTGTTTGCTATTCGATTATAGGTGCAATTGATGCGTTATATCCAGCAGAGAGGTGTTTTTCATTTTCCTGACTTCGCTCAGGAAAACCCACTCTTTATTGTTTATAAATTTATACATTTTTGCTTAAAAAATATTTAAAGACCTGAAACAAAATCGGAACAAAAGTACTAGTATTTTACTGATGTACTTTTTCAGTTTTTTTCGATTTCCTCAAAATTCGCTCCAATGATTATGATTCAAATTCAAAAATCAATTATTTTTTAGATGCTCTTTAAATTCTCATTTTGTCCCCCAAAATTCTTTGAAGCACACTTTACTCTTATATTTCAAAGATAAAGACGCAAAAAATCAGATGTAGCAAGTACAGAACACAACTTCCAATTATCAAAGATAAGAGAAAGTTGTGTGCTCTGCGTCCATTCACATCATTTTTTCTTAAATGACATAAAAAAAATGTGATTTATATTTAAAAATTCTACCGTTCAAAATAGTAATTATATCAAATATAAAAAAAAGAAAAAAAATCGCTTAAAAAAAACTTTTTATTTTTGTTTTCCTTAAAAACATTCAAAACTACATGTGTCCAAATTTCTTTATTAAAAAATATAATGTATTTATAAACTTATTGATTAATAAAGAGAAAATAAGCTAAAAATTTATTTTATTAAAAAAAAAAAATTCGCGTGAAAAAATTTTTTTTTCTTATTTATTTATTTTTTTCTTATTTAATTTTGTTAAAGAACATTAAAAAACATGTGTGCAAATTTTTATTAAAAAATACCATGTAATAAAAGATTTATTGATTAATAAAGGAGAAAAAATTCGCTTCAAATTCAGTTTTTACAGTGAATTATTTTTTAACGCTTTTCCTTAACTAGAATTATTAAATCTAATAACATATTCTTAAAGGGCATACTTAAACACATATATATAAATATTTTCATCAAAAAGTACCAACTAATAAAAAAGATATAGGCCTATGACCGCTTTTGAAGCGAATGAGACCACTGTGCGGCGCGGCTAGCCAGGAGGGCTTCGCCCCCCTGGATTATATATATACAGTATATATAGATTGAAGATTTGAATATTTTAAATTATTTTAAAAATTATATTTTATCAATTTAAAAATTGAATTATTAAATCTCACAATTATTTTTTTATAATTCATTATATATATTAAATTTCAACTTTCTTATTTTTGTCGTCACGGATTGTGACGTCATGACTTGTAGCGTCATGGCTTTTTTACGTCACCTCGTTACAAAACGACATGCTGATAGAAGAACCAAAAAATTCGTAGTGATATAATAAAAGTTTCACTTTAATAAAAAAAATTTTTTCTTGAAATAAAAATAATTTTAATACAAAATTCGTAAATATCTATTAGAGATTTTTTCAATTATTTATAAGTTTTTTTGTTAGATTTTAGAATTTATGAGAGTTAGTCAATATTTATGTAAAAAAAAAAAATATCATTAGGGAAAA